>JAFLJL010007367.1:0-10878 GCA_018398815.1 Conus ventricosus | reverse complement strand
GAAGGATCTGGTAATTCATACTAGTTTAGTTTGTACGCAAACTAAGAACCGTTTGCCCGACACTTTTTACCATTCTTGATCCCAGCTGCGCTTCATACCTGTTATGATACTTTATAATGTCTTGTGGCGACATTGTTGAATCAGTTCTATGCTGAATTCATTTCCGTGGAACTGTTTGTTTTTCCGCATGCTGCCAAAGAATACAGTCTTTCCTTTTTGGGCATAATAACTTGGTCATCAACTTGATCATTTGTAATCATAAGTTCAGGAAGTTTAGGTTGCCCTGTAGCTGTAGTAGATCATCGCCGTTCATGTTTTTTATTAATTATAATTATTTTATTTTTTAAAAATGAGCACCGAAAAAACTGTTACCAACCTTGTATACCATTCTGCTGTTCTTCTTCTTCTTCTTCCAGATGGGATGTTTAACCTGCCCCGTGCCCACAGTCTTCACGTAGACTATTCTGGCACACAGGTTGCATGCATTGTGTATTTTCGTGTAGCGGTACCTCACCGTCTTAGGACATGAGCATCGGGATCTTTAGAGTCCGTGTATGATCTTAGTGCATGTGACACAGACTAGACCTCGGTTTATAGTCCCATCCGAACGACTATATGGGGAATGGAGTCAGAACCAATGTTAACTCCGAGGGAAAAATCCCCCTATACCGAAATTCGAACCCGCAACCCCAGGATCACGAGTCCGGCACTCTAACCAACTGAGCTATCCGGACCCCTGTTATTGGAGGCCTAAGTGTAGGATACACAATGCTTGGTAAAAGCCTGTTAAAAATAAAAACCGGCAGATCTTGGCAAACTAGACTTTGAAGACTCAGCAAAGCTGATTGCTGTTATAGCAGCTTCATTCGCTACGAAAGATTTTCTAGTTAAGCAAGGAATAATTCCTGACAGTATCAATATGTAAAAATAAAAAAAAAAAACATTTATAAAAAATGGCTTCACTCGTAATGATGATAGGCGGTGCAGTAGTGAATGCGCTTGCTTTTAGCGGAAGTAATTACGCATTTAGTAACTGCGGGATGACGGCGAGAGAAAAAGACACAACAAGCTATGGAGCAACTAGCAGCTGCACAGATCACTATGAAAAGCAGAGAATTGAGCAGTTAGATTTTATTAACAACAAACTGAAAAAACAGGGGCATGCAGCTTACACATTTAAAAATGTTGACCAGGCAATAAAAGAATATTATCTTGTAACAGGCAAACCATCGAGACATTGCCCCACCAAAATTCAGCGACTTTTATCAGCCATCAGAAAAACAAAAGATGCAAGAAATCGTGTTTATTGTCTTTGGCATGACCGTCGTGTATTTTGTTGCGCATAATATTGGCTGAATAAAAATGAACAAAATCTATTATTCGCCAAAAGGATATTGGAAGGGAATCACGGCAATAAAAAAGCTAAGCCAAGCAGCGGGAGTCAGTGAACAAACAGCAAAGGAATGGCTGTCTAAACAAGCGATTTGGCAAATTTATTTACCTGGCGCCTAGACGAATACAGAGCCCACACTTGTGAACACAATACCGAACGACACCCATCAAATGGATCTTTTATATTTCCCCCATGATACGATTAGACGAAAAAGATTTAAGTACGCACTTACAGTCATTGACATAGCTTCAAGATAAAAAGATGCGAACCATTAAACAAAAAGAGTGCTTTGCTGTTGCTTTTTGCCATACAAACTAATAAAACCAACGAGGCCTGCTATTTATCCTCGCATGATTCAAGTCGTAATGGAAAAGAATTTAAAGGGCCGAGTGAATCAATTATTGTTAAAAACATAGAGTTACCATTAAAAGAGGCATTCCAGGAGTTCAAGATCACAGGCTTTAGTTGAAAACTTTAACAAACAGTTATCTGAAAGACTTTTTTCCTACCGTATCACAGAGAGCTGATTGACAATTCTCGCAACACAGAATGGGTTAGAAGACTGCCCTCTGTTTTGCGCGCAATGAATAATGAAGAATTTAAAGGTCTAAAACCAGTACAAGCAATCAAAAAACAAAAAAATAGATGTTGTTGAAGACTCCAGTACAAAACCCGCAAAACTATTCCCCTTTGGTTTAAAAGAAAGGTACCTTTATTTACCGGGGGAAGCAGAAGGGGACACTCGCATCAGGGCAACCGATCCAGTTTGGAGTGTTGATCCCCTATGAAATAAAAGAATTGTAAAAATGAATCCGCCCGTGTATTATTTACGAGAAAAATGACACAACAAAACAACCAGCTCCTCAAAGATCTTTTGTGAAGGAAGAAAATGCAGATAATTCCGCAAGATACAGTTCCAGTTGCTTAATTAATTTTTAATTTACATAAATATATTTGAGTCTAAAATGGAAGCTCAGAAGGAAGCGCAGGACGAAACAAGAATGATAAAGGAAGAGACCGTGGAAATGATACGGGAATCATATGATACGAGTTCTATTATTAAGGAAAAATTTACGGGATTTATCGGCACATGCTAAAACATCCAGATCACCTACGCCCCAAAAACCCAAGATTTTGATTATCAAATATGGGGAAAAGAATATCTTGAAATTAAAAAAAAAATTCGAGCACATCAAGCAAACATGAAAAATATTTTTGGGTTTAATTTTGGGTTAATGATAATGATTGAGCTTTTAACAAAAATTTGAGGAAAATATGCCATAAATGGGCTTATAACAAAACTTGAGGAAGATATGTAATTATGCCGTTCTCCAGTGCCCAATTGCATATGAAAACTCTGGATTAACAAATACTCGTTTAGTGTTTGTTCTATTTCCAATGATTCTTTGTTACAACAGTTGTGTTGATTCATGTAGATTAGATCGCAGTTTTACGTTGTCATGATGAAAAGTATGTTTATGAACAATGCTTCTTTGTAGTTGTCTGTGATATGTTTGACTGCCGACAACTGCGAGATATTCCTTTTTGCTTCATAATGGTTTTCTCCTGGCTCGAAATACTGTACATTTTTTACCTTAAACCAATAAACTCTTGATCACTCTCCAGAGCTTCGTCCTTCATCTTTCCTAAAACCTTCTTGTTAACGGTTGAATGCAAAGGCGAATCTTTTAGGATAAATCAGAGGTGTCGTACCATCCCGAATTGGCCCTTTTTTAGATACTTCTAATTTCTATGTCTTTATAGATGTCTTCAGCTAGGACTATCTATAACAAAACATGTTCTGTTATTGTGTAATGTACTATGGACTCTGGATACGAGGTTTAAAGTGTCATAAGAAATTCTAACATCAAAAAAGCTTTGTATTCTAAAACAGTAAACCCAATAAAACAGGTTTGTCCAATTTGACTTTCTTTTTTTCATCATTTTGCCAAAAAGTGATCCTGAAATCTTCTAAAGTCCTGTATTTAGGTTTAGAAGTCAGCTTAAATGCTTCGTGCTCTTTCTGGTGACCAATTGACATCTTTACGCCTTGGTGGTGTGGTTTTCCATAGTCTTTCCGAAACAGCTGTTGTTCATCAGCTTGAAAAAGTCTTTTTCTGAAGCATCTGTGGATTTAGTTTGAGATCAGTGTTCTTCATGATGTATGGTTTATGAATGTTCTTGATCAACAGCACATTATACGATGGAACCTGCTGTCAACTTCAAACCATGTCTTAAATAAAAATTGTAGAAGTCTGTAATGACAGGACATAATTTTTATTGCCGAAGATTAGGCACAAGTTTTGGCGGCTCTGTTGGATTTCCTTTAAGGCTTTCTGCTGCTAATGGGTAGTCGTTATGTAGGTCATGGAGTTCATGAGGATATTCTAAGTCAACTTCTCGAATGAAAACCGCGCTGTTGATTGGCGGCCAATCTGTCAACCATTTAATGCTTGTGCACATTATTTGTACCGCCGCTTTGTACCATTTTCAAAGTTTCGAAGTGGAAGTGATTGCGCCTTAGCCCAACCATACAGATTGTTTGCATCTAAATACATGAGATAGTAGACCTTTTACTTGGATCATAGTCGTTCTAAAGTTAATTTGTTGGTTGCTTTACAGTAATGATGCGCGGCCATACTAACTTTCCTCGCGCAATCGTTTTTCAATCATCTGAATCATTGGCAAAATATGACAAGAAATCAATCTTGTTCTCCAGTAAACTTAAGCACGGTCCCAGCTCATCCGGGCGCAGACATGTAATGCTCGGGATCCGGGCTTATTGTTTCATGCAGGTCTTTTCTTAATTTCAAAGACGTCCGCCAAACAAACATACAATCAGCCATCAAGTTTGGTCATGATAGTCTCCCATCGTTGTACAATCTACTTCTGCAGCATCTGGAGCCTGTGGTAATCAGCATCACTAATGTCTGTCCTCTGAGACTAGGAAAAGAACGCGTCTTTAGGAAGTGTTCTCTTCATCCAACCTTTCCCAACAGTTCATGTACTTCATAAGGGTAAACGCCTTTTCTAACAAGATTGGGTCAAAATATTCTTCCGTTATTGGGCCAGCGGACTTTAAGGACATAGCCAGTGACTCTAATGATCCTATTTCATGTGCTGATAGCAGTCATCAAAAGAATGTTATTTAAAGTGAAAACACATGTACTTTTCTGACGACTGTGCATTGCATGTTACTGATGGCGTCATCTACTGCTTTAATTCTAAGATGAGGAGTCGTAACTCGAAGTTATGAAAAGAAGATATAAAAAGAAAAAAAAAAAAAACGGGCAGCTTCATGTCTTAGGATCAAACTTTAGGGTTGAAGATTGCATATACTGTGCGCATGCTCCTCTGAACGTTTCCCGCTAATGTGATCATGGTCTCTTACTGTCGGATTCGGCTGCCGTCTGAGGAGAGGCCCTAAACACAAATCAAACAATGTGTGGCTGAGTCATACTGTTTTTGGTCTTCAGGCGTCATTATGATTTAGATAAGTTTAGATTATAGAACAGGCGTTTACGCACTTTGCTGCATGCGTTTTTGAAGAAGTATTCTCTGCACGCATCTGAGTCCTTTATAAATTCTGGATCTGAATGGGCACCATCCCGATGGACAATAATGGAAGGCAAATGAACAATTGGTGGGTGATTATCATTAAGACAGTTTTTGGAAGTTTTCTGTGGGGTGGCCCCGTTCTTAAGGAACAATAAGCGACTCGAGTCTGCGTAGTAAACTACGTATGGACTCGTTTGCAGCCGTTTTTCCAGTTCTTAAAACTAACTTTAGATCTGGTGGGGGCGTAATTGTTCTGTAATTAAGCTCTACAGAACTTTTCAATGTTTTATATTGTTCACTCGCGTCTTGTACAGGACGGAATTCTTGTTAAACATTTTCTACAGAATTCTTGTTTGTGCCCATTTTTTGAAATTTGCTGCATAGTTTGTCATTGTGCGTATCAATGTGTAATGTTGAGAAAGCACTGTTGGGCGAGAAGGCATTAGGCGTAAGTCCAAAGGGCTTCGGCCGGATGCCTATTGTTTCTTCAATGTCTTTAGACACTCTAATAGGCACCAAATTTTGTTTTTCCAGACCATGTTTATACATTAACTAGTTATTGGTTATGTTTTGTTCTTCAAAACTGATTCAAGGGAATCACGCTAAACAGGAAAGGATATTCCACTAAGTTAAGATCATTGATGAAGGTTCTAGTTAGATTACCTTCTCTGCGTTTTAGCGGGTCGTTAATGCAGCCTCGCAAGTACCGCACCACATGAAACATTTGTTGTCTGAATTCTTTTTTGTTTAGAACTGCTTCTTTTCCCGGGGGCTAACCATGCTGGGAGGTAGTGGCATGTAAGCCTTACCAACAATCGGCGATACTTAGCTGTTTTAATCTGATCTCTAAGACTTCGCCTCTGACCAACCAGAGCCTCTCTATTTTGTCTTCTTCAGCGGCCACAATCAAACGTGTAAGCAGTTCGTCTGCCCAACCGGGTGTTAAGACTTATGAGATAGAATAACCTGTTGTTTAGTTGAGACCCAGACTTCTAGATTTTTTCATTTATTGTTCATAGTCGATTAAAACAGCTAAAACATTACTTTAACTGGGCGGGTCTATTGTTAGTTTACCTTGGACTGAGAAAATAGATGGCTGCAACGCTTGCCTGTACGTTTGTTGGATCAATGCTTCTAGATTATACTCATTTAAAGCTTTTGCCAAAGCTCTCCCTTAGATTCCTTCAACAATTCGACTTGTCCTTCATTATATCTCAGCCATGTGGAGTTTCTGTTCTAACTCAAATATTTATTTAATAAAAAAATACTTATCAGAATCAATATCAACGCGTCTTTTTGTGCTTGGACTCATTAAAACTAACGTATAAAGCCCTTTAATGTGTTAATATGAAGCTGTTTAGAACAGAGTTTAATGTTCTCGTTTCACTTTTTTTAAACATTCCTTTTTTATCTGGATCGGTGTTGGCTGTTGAGAAAAACACTTGCCCTTGCCTTTTGTGAGATCAAATTTTGTCTTTTATAGTCATCAAAACGGCCTGTAAACGGACTAAATCTCATCCGTGCTGTTTGAGTCAACTAGTGCTTTTAGTTATTGTCAGTTTGAACGAGGTAAGTTTAGCTGTTATTAGTTGAACCAAAGCTGTGTGCTTTTGGAGTTTAGTTTTTATTTTTTGCTAGCGCACTTTACCGCTAAGGACTCTCAGGCCAACGAGCTAAAGACAACGCCTAGAGGATAAAGCTGCGGGCGCACCTACGCTGTTTCTAGAGAAACCTACACTCGTTCGCCTGCTGATAGAGCACTCAATGTCGATGCTCCGTATTAACATATGTAACAGCATTACAGGCAGCAGAATACCTTCGTTTTGGCTTATTTGTGTATTTTGAAAGTCCTGCTCTAGTTTTGCTTGCATTTGTGTAATGTTTGTTAATATGAAGGTTTTCTTTGTCGGGGGTTCTCTACTACCCTTCTTATGGCGACTTGGGGGCTGTAGGTGCTTTTGGCATAAACCGTGAACAGACATGCTTTTTATAAAATAAAAAATAATTTAGTATTGTATCTCTTTTAATCTGTTTATTGAAATATATTCAGCTGCGCATATATATAAAAACAAATAACGTTAAGTGGTTTATTCGGCCTCTTTTTCTTTATCACTTTGAAATGTTTTATTATGTCTCTAACACAGTTTCTCCCGCTTCCATGTATTCTGATTAATCCTCCGTTGACCCTTAGGTCCCACTCCATAACCGTATTTCGCTTGTTAAAATAAAGGATTCAAGTCAAACACTATGAAGATGTAGATCTTTAGACACAAGGTTCAAACTGTTGGTTTTACACCTCCCACACTCAAAAACAGTTTTTTATTTCATCAATATGCTGATAAGGTTAAGCCCCGCTAGCGTAGATTCTGGTTAGGACTACCTCAATTGTACATTGCACTTTCGTTATGTTTGGATTAACAAAATTTTCAGGTTGTCTTTTGAAAGGTTCTTCCTTTTTCAACAGCAATAAAATACCTTTAAGGACTTGCTGCGGCCACTAAACTAATAATTCCCAATATAGTGTCTGCTCTGCTTTTAGGATATTTAGAATGAAAAATCACTCTTTCGTAATTATGTAATTTTGACGATATTGGTTGCTCGATCAGCCTCGCTAAGTTAGGGATGCTACCGATGTCAAACTCTAACGAGAATGTTCAGAAATGCTGTACTTTGCTTCGGTAGTCTGTAGATATAATAACATATTTTCGTCATTAAACGTTAGTTATCTTTGACAAATCTGTCTTTTAATGCTCCTTGAAGTATGGAGCATGCTCCCTTTAACAACTCAAAAATCTAGGGGATATGAAAAAGCGATTTACCATACGCATAACTTACGGCTACATAACTTTTGCCGTCTTTAGCATTCCGCGCCTATTCTATGTTTTAGTGCTTCTTCATTTTCGATTCCTTGAAACGCAAAAAGATCAGCCCTTCGTTCCCGGTTAGCCATGATCAGAATAGGTTAAAAATATGTCTGCCTTATGTAAAGAAAATATTTCTTGCCCTACAGTTGTATAGAAATTTTCATACCGATTGCCCCGCCCGCCCAACTTCTGTACCAACGTACCTGTTGGGGTCTGTTGTTGACGTGAGTATACTTTAATAGTAAGACGCGCAGGAGCCTGGCACAATCACTTCATCCGCTCCTAGGTCTGGAATTTGCCCAGTAAGAATTTTGATCCGCATCAATAGTAGACGGATCTTTGGAACGTACATATTCCGCTTATTTCCCTTCACGCCAAAGGCCTCCTTTCAATCTTCTATGCGGGTTCAAGAAATCGAGCCATATGTTTGTGACACTTTTTTATAACAACAAAATAAAAGGTTTATTATTAAAGAAACATGGCAGGCATTGAAGGTGATGGAAGATTATGATGTTTTTGATCCTGGAGACGAAATGAAGTGTGAAACGGCTCCTTTGATACGCATGCTCAACGACCTCAATTGCGACGTGAATTAACAGAAAAGTACGGGTCGGAGCATGTTACAAAAGTTATAGGCTTAAAACCCCCGTAATTTATCGACCCTAATGATTTTGAAGTAAGAAAGATGATGGCCCTTTGTATGTGAAAAAAAGATCAGGAGTACCCTCCTGTTCAGCGTACAGCTTAAACCGATACCCATCAAAGTTTTATGCCATAGGTACAATTAGGCAAAGACTCCTATGAGCGTAAAAAATCGCCTTGGCATTGCTAAACCAAAATTGATAGGGAGGCCCCCCCCCCCCCCCCCCCCCCCCCACCCAGTTGCTAAACTTCAAAACATACAACAAAAAACTCCGTCAGATACCCAATATGAAAACCATAGAACTTAAAGATTTAGTCAAACAGCCGACGCATTAATAGAAGCAGAAACCAGGTTTATCAGAAGACAACAGCATTAATAAACCTATATACGGACCCCCCAATACCCACGCGAGAATTAGAGGCCCTTGGTCATTTTAATGAGAGGCTACTCGAGGGAATAAAAAAATTGTTAGCAAAAGTGGATGAAATAGTATAGCGTTATAAAATAAGAAGAAGAAAAACTCGTTGAGGCTGATGACGCCCAACTTAGGGCGTGATGTTTAAAGAAGAAAAACCCATAAGACTAAAAGAAAACTTAAATGCAAAGATCAGCACTACTAAAGTGTTGTCTAATGTACTGTCGATCAATTACGATCTTCAAGCGACAGAATCAGAGAAAAACTACCGACAAACATTTTATATGAAGAACAACACTAGAGAACGAATACGAAACTAGGCTTAGAGATCAAGGAGTACATTAGCAAGCTATAACGGCATTAGGATTTGCAAATAAGTACACTGGTAATGGTATTCAGGCCGGCGGTGGTCCGGGTCAGCGCTCCACCGCCACTCGCGCATCACGCCTGAGAAAATCGTGGGGTAAAAAAACAGCTTGATTACTCTTGCGGGTTTATTAAATAATTGGCCGAGTAAAGCCGTGGGACGCTTTACGGGTATATTAGGGGGCCTTGTTAGCTCGGCTATTGTCTACTTTTATGGCCATGCGCACTTAATGACATTAGTTCTCTTAATGGTTGGGTTATTTTTAGTAAAATAAAGATAAGTAATCCAAGGCCAGTTATCAAAACAAGTGACTGTCCTTTTCATATTCATTTGGTCATTATTTTTTTTTCATATCAACGGTCTTTAGGCTTTGGACCACGGGGACTTGGATGATTATCTTGGGGGGTCATCTGTTTTTTTTACTGTTGTAATATTACTGGTCAGAATTTGATTCGTTTTTTCCGACTTCTGTTCATTGCCTGCCACAAGGATTTCATTATTGTAGTTTATTATTGTTCCTATCTGGAGTCTGAGGTCAGAAGGCAGCATGTATAAACCAGTGCCAACAGCAAAGTCTACTTTCGATCTTGCAAATTGTAAAACATTTTGGTACCTTTTAATACTTGAAGGCAAATCAACTGTAGAATTAATGGCGTCCTCTAAATTTGCTAAGTATTGTTTTTGTGCATCAAAACCAGTAGAAGGATCAGTTATGCTCGATCTCGTTTGTGCTTGCGAACCTAGCAAACACCAAACATAAGTACGAACAGAGTCGTTTATTCGTTCTATTCCTGCTTTAGTTAGGCCCTTAGAATTGTCTAAGATAAATGTTGTCCATGCTGTTTTATGCTCTTGCTCTATGGACCCAAGGTGAACAGTTGTGCCTGAAGAGAAAGATGTGTAAGGAGGATTCCAGTCATATTTATACTTTCTGTGCACGCCCCAAAAATAAGGGGTGCCTATGTCACGTCGCCGAGGAGATGGCAAACACCAAGTCAGGGGCTTCACTCCGTGTTCACACACCAACGACCAGTCCCGCATTCAACCTTCATCCACAAGCCCAAACACCCAGCTATGATTCATCCCTAACCACACTCACACCAAATGTAACATAAACTAACTAAATTTATTAATCACATCACAACATGCACTCCACAAGAAGAACAACAACCAATAATTTGCTAAAACTAAACAGCACACAAAATTACATTAACAAGGCCCCGCGTACGCTATAGACACACACACACTGCCGACCGCTCTGCTTCCTTCTCTGGTGTACAAAAACCTGTGAATGCACACAACAATCAATATCAGCCAAATGATTTCAAAAATGTATGCACACCACAACAACAGGGTATTCAAATCATTCCAACATGCAGCAAAGCACGAATCACAATAACTCAGAATTTCAGACAAGCAAAATCATCACTAACTATGGTTCATTACTAATGTAGTTCCTTCGTCGAAGGTTGAAACCAAAAGTCCAAAGCGATGAAAGCTTTCCGACGTGTTCTGTTCAAAAGTTCACGGAGCTCACAACGCCAAGACGATGGAGCACAATCAAAACTAAGCATATGAACAAAAACTAACATGAGTGTCCACAGGTTTTGTTGAAAGGCGGAACGAATTATATTCGAT
>JAFLJL010007366.1:0-10000 GCA_018398815.1 Conus ventricosus | reverse complement strand
ACGTTCCAAGGAAACCCTGGGTTTATGGTTCTTTCGAAGGCAATTATGGGGTAGATGTGGGGCACAACATTTAATCCAAAGGGAAAAAATCCTCGTGTTTGAAGGGCTTACCGGGCATTTGGACCTAAAACCAGGGATAAAGGACGACAGTCTGGTGATCTGCCAAACTGAGCTCTTGTTTTGCGTTTTTTCTACTTTTGACTCTCAGCGAGAGAGAGAGGAGAGAGGAAGAGGGGGAAAGAGGAGAGAGGGAGAGGGTTTAACGACAATGAAGGGAACATGAGCTCATGTTTTTTTTGGCATATTTCAGGGGGGTGGGGGGGGGGTAAAGGGGAAGGAGTGAGGAGAGTGGGATGGGAAAAAAAAAGAACCCAAAAAAAGGTTTCCCCTCCCTGTTCTGTCTTCCCCTTTCTCCTATACTTAGGATTTTCCCCCATCCACTTTTTTTTGCCGTCCCCTCTCAATCTTGGTGTGTGGGGTGTGTGTGTGTGTGTGTGGTGTGTGTGTGTGTGTGTGTGTGTGTGTGTGTGTTGTGTGGTGGGTGGTTTCTGGTGTGTGTTTGTTTATATGTGTGGTGAGTGTGTGTAAGGTTTTATTGGGTTTTTGTGGTGTGTGTGTGTGTGTGTGTGGTGTTGGTGTGGTGTGGTGTGTGTTGTGTGTGGTGGTGTGTGTGTGTGTAAAAAGGGAAAATGAGCACTGAAATGAAGAGCTGAAACAACTCAGGCTCTGATGCAACTTTTCCCTGTGCCCTGCCCTGCAATACAAGCTAGATAAGTATTGTTTTTAAGTGACAATGGTCGACGGGTAAATTCAATCCATTTTATTTTCTGCTTTTCTAGTTTAATCTAGAGAAGGAGAAATGTGTGTTCTGGCTCATCATCCGCTCTCAACTATTTTCGAGCGGATGATGATGCCAGAACACACATTTCTCCGTTCCTAACAAGTTAAAACTTTAACAATGAATTAAAAAGGGATAATCCATCAACTTTTCAATAACCAAAACATAACAATTAACTAAAAACAAACATACTGTGTAGGGTTATCGTTTTAATACTAATTTACTAAACTTGCTTGTTTTTTAAAACTAAGTTAATTTTTGACAAAAAATCCGCACACTTTTTCTGACTAATTTCTACCTACAAAACTTTGTATAACAGACAGGCAGACACGAGCGGAGGAAGTTATAGAGACCCCACCATTAGGCTGAAACCTGATCATTTAAATTTTACGGCTAGCGCAGCCCACGAGGTTCACATAGAACACAGCGCAGGCCGCCCCGGCCCGTTCACAAACTGTGTGTCTCCCTTGTTGTGACCAAAAAATCAATAAAACACGCCTCGCGAGGGGTACTGCTTTCTTCCTCACCGGGCCCCCGGCAACATTATTGCATCAGAAAAATGTTCTTGAACCTTCTCGAAGAATGCGAGACGCCACGTAAACACTGCCACGTCGGCACTACCTACGTCGGCAAGAGCCGGCCATAGCCTCTTTATCAAATCAAGTCTGAGCTTAAATCACGTGACGCTTTGTGTTTGTCCCTATTTTGCCACCATTTTACATTTGACAGCGGTGCTGTTGGTCGAAAGCTGTGTGGCTAGAATTAGAACTTGTGGGTGTTAAAAACATGGCGAGTCAGGGAAGTGATGTTTCAATGCCTTCTGCCAGTGCTGGAAGTGACGCAAAATATTACTCAAGAAATGGATGAAATGTTGTTATCTTCGCAAGGAAAACTTTCTGATCAACAGACCGATCTTGTGGAAAAATACATTGTTTATCATGAGGCCATGGCAAAGTATTTGACAAAGAAATTGAGTGGCGAGCCTTTTCTCCTCCCTCAAACCCAAAAAGGAGCATTTCGTTTTTGTTTCCTCAACAAAAAACGGAACTCTCAGTTGAAGATCTTGACAAATATTTGAAAACACAGCTTTTGAGCTGACTTCCGATCCATTTGATGAAACCAAAACCTTTAAAAACTGTTAAAGAAATGACCCCCATCTTACACCGGGCTTGTACTCAGTGAAAGATAGTAAAAAAGAAATCTCTTTCTCAGGCTCTTTTTTTAGGGAAATGGCTTCAGAAAGCAAAGACAATTTGAAACAGTCAAAAACAAAAAACGGGGAGTCCTATCTGAAAGAAATTTGCTGGTTGACCCAACTCGCGTAAGAAGACTAATTGAAGTGTCTTTTTGTTTCTATTTTTATCCAAAATTTCCCCAAACTTGCGATTTCTTTCAACGAATTATACAGCAAACGAAAACTCATTATGAAATACATACAATCCAACCCCCCAACTTTAAAGCATTCTGGCAGGGATAAAACATGACGTTTAGAACCTGCATGGCAGGAGTAATTGAGCCACTTCCACAGCGGTAGTTTTAACTAGCGCCCAACAAAACTAGGCCAATCGGCAAACTCATGCCGATTGACCCACAAAGCCCACCTCTACCCCACCTACTGGAGCACCCCCAAACACCCTTCACCTCTAAAGGCTGCCTTCGGTGGCCGCCGATTGAACTGAAACAGATCCTGTGATTATTGATTCAGGACTTTGATCAGTCTTTCGGCGGCTGCCTTGAATTTACAACGTTCAAGTGTAAACAACAAAAAGCCCCCTTTCACTTTCCCCCACAAGCACTGTCCTGTCTATTGTGTGTTTGTTTGTTGTTTGTTTGTTGTTTGTTTGTGTTTGTTTGTGTTTGTTGTTTGTTTGTGTGTGTTTTTGTCCTACCCTACGCACGCACGTCCCCACCCCCCCACCCCACGCATGCACACCCCCCACCCCACGAATGCACACACTCAAGTCACTTTAAGTTCTTACTTAAGTTATTCTTAAGTTCTTAATTAAGTTCTTAATTAAGTTTTTAATTAAGTTACTTCAAGTTTTTAAATAAGTTCTTGATCAAGTAACTTCTCAATCATCCTTTAAGTACAACCAAGTTCTTATTCAAGTTATCTTATAATTATCAAAAAACAATTATGTTTTTTATCTTAATAGTAGATGTCTAATATAGTACACACACGCCTCAAAAAACGCGTTATCGTCGGGGAAATGTCTTGCTTAACGCCCTTGGGGGTGAGATCGGCACATAGATCTTAATGAAGTTCTTCATCCCTAAGCAACCGCATTGATTACAATTCTGGTCTATGGAAATGTTTTTTTATAGACTCTATGTCTTTATTTATTGACTTCATCATTTTAACAAATAATAATCCGCCATGATCTATTTTTATCAAAAAAAATTTAAAAAATTATTCCATCTGAAATGGATCAAAACGATCTTTGTTTTTGGCGTGCTGGCGTGCTGTTGTTTTCTGTTATTTAGCGGTTCAGATTTTTTTGACTGCTTTGTTTTTGTTGCCATTTTTTAAATATATTTTATAACCGTAATAACCGCCCCCAGCAGAAACAATGGCGCCAAAAATGACAACTGTTTTAAGTTCAATTTTCCATGAAGACTTTGGGGTGCTGTAGACCTTGAATTAACTGCTCTTGTTTGGAGCGGCCCATTGAATCAACTGTTGGCGTTGGGGGTTTGTTATGTTTTCATTATGAGTTATATTCTGGGGATTGTAACTTTAATTTTCTTTGTCTGTTTTAACTCTGCTACTTTTTTTCCTGCTGCAACACGCCCAGGATGCTTTAGCTTTTCACTCGTCACTATCTCTACCTGATTCAGTGTTTTCTGATTCTGCTGTTTTTCCGACTCGTTCATTTTGAAGGGAAAAAAAAATCTATATGATTAAAAGAATTAATCCCATGATTAATGGTGATAACAATTTCCAAATCTGTAATACAGATCACAGCTTAGAGACTCTAATGACTTTGTTAAAACTGGATCCTGCGTTAAATCATACATAAAGTCTTGTTCAGAATCTATGGGCACAAATCTACTAACTAGTTTAGTGTACAAACTAAGAACCTTTTGCCCGACATTTTACCATTCCTAGACCCCAGCTGCGCTTCATACCTGTTATGATACTTTACAATGTCTTGTGGCGACATCTGTTTGAATCTGTTTCAAATGCTGAAATTCAGTTCCGAGGAACTGTTTTGTTTTTCCACATGCTGCCAAAGAATACAGCCTTTCCTTTTGGACATAATAGTTTGGGTC
This sequence comes from Conus ventricosus, assembly GCA_018398815.1. Classification (NCBI taxonomy): domain Eukaryota; kingdom Metazoa; phylum Mollusca; class Gastropoda; order Neogastropoda; family Conidae; genus Conus; species Conus ventricosus. Next base: position 5,889 of record JAFLJL010007366.1, on the reverse strand, counting down.
ATCAACTTGGTCATTCATAAGTTCGGGAAAGGGTTTTAAAGGCTACCCTGTAGCTGTAGTAGATCATCGCTGTTCATTGTTTTTTTTTATTAATTATAATTATTTTATTTTTTAAATGAGCACCAAAAAAACTGTTACCAACCTTGTATAACCATTCTGCTGTTATTGGGGGCTAAGTTAGGATACACAATGCTTGTAAAACCCTGTTAAAAAAAAAACCGGCAGATCTTGGCAAACTAGACTTTGAGGATTCAGCAAACTGATTGCTTTTTATTACAGCTTCGTCGCTACGAAAGATTTTCTAGTTAAGCAAGGAATAATTCCAGAAATATAAATATGTAAAAAAAATACATTTATAAAAAATGGCTTACTCGTAATGATGATAGGTGGGTGCTGTGGTTAATGCGCTTGCTTTAAGCGGAAGTATACGCGTTAGTAAACTACGGGATGACGGCGAAGAAAAAGACATAACAAAGCTATGGAGCAACTAGCAGCTGCACAAGATAACTAGAAAAGCAGAGAATTGAGCAGTTAGATTTATTAACGACAAACTGAAAAAACGGGGACATGCAGCTTACACATTTAAAGACGTTGACCAGGCAATAAAAGAATATTATCTTGAAAACAGGCAACCAAATCAAACATTGCCCCCACCAAAATTCGTGACTTTTACAACCATCAAAAAACAAAAGATGCAAGAAATCGCGTTTTTTGCCGTTGGTATGACTGTCGTGTATTTTGTTGCGCATAATATTGGCTGAATAAAAAATGAACAAAATCTATTATCGCCAAAAGGATATTGGAAGGAATAACAGCAATTAAAAAGCTAAGACAAGCACCCTGGAGTCAGTGAACAAACAGCAAAAGAATGGTTATCTAAACAAGCGATTTGGCAAATTTATTTTCCCCTGCACCTAAACGAATACAGAGGCCACATTTTGTGAATACAACCCCAAACGACACCCATCAAATGGATCTTTATATTTTCCCCATGATACATTAGACGAAAAAGATTTAAGTACGCACTCACAGTCATTGACGTAGCTTCAAGATACAAAGATGCGGGAAACCCTTAACACAAAAGATGCTTCTGCTGTTTCTGTCGCTATAACAACAATATATCAACGAGGTCCTTTAACTTACCCTCGCATGATTCAAGTCGATGATGGGAAAAGAATTTAAAGGTCGAGTGAATCAATTATTGTTAAAACATAGAGTTACCATTAGAAGAGGCATTCCAGGAGTTCACAGATCACAGGCTTTAGTTGGAACTTTAACAAACGTTAGCCGAAAGACTTTTTTCTTACCAGTATCACAGAAGCTTATTGACAATTTTCGCAACACAGAATGGTTAGAAGACTGCCCTCAGTTTGCGCGCAATGAATAATGAAGAATTTAAAGGGCTAAACAGTACAAGCAATCAAAAAACAAACAATAGATGTTTGTTGAAGGAGAGTCTTCATCTGGCAAACTATGCCGTTTTTGGGTTTTAAAAATAAGGTACCTTTATTTGCCGGGGGGAAACAGAAGGGGATACTCGCATCAGGGGAACCGATCCAGTTGGGAGCGTTGATCCATATGAAATAAAAAGAATTGTAAAGATATCCGCCCGTGTAAATTTTTTACGAGAAAATGACACGACAAAACAACCGGGTCCTCAAAGATCTTTGTGAAGGAGGAACTGCAGATAATTCCACCAGACACAGTTCCGCTTTAACTGATTTACGTAAATATATTTGAGTTAAAATGGAAGCTCAGAAGGAAGCGCAGAATGATACAAGAATGATAAATGAAAAGCCTTCGAAAATAATAAAAGAATCATTGATTTGAGTTTGCTATTAGTGGCAACATTGCGAGGGTTCATCAGCACATGGCCCAAAGCATCCAATCACCTACAACCCAAAATCCCCAAATTTTGATTATCAAACAGGGGGAAAGAATACTTTAAATTAAAAAAAAAAAAATTTGAGCGCATCAACAAACATGAGAAAAAATTTGTCTGAATTGGAGGATGAAAATGATTGATTTTATAGATAAAGTTGATGAAAAATATGGGCCCGAATATGAACCCCAAGAATATATATAATTATGCTGTTCTCCAATGTCCATATTCATATGAAAACTCTGGATTAACAAACACACACGTTTGTGTTTGTTCTATCTAATACTTCTTTGTTACAACCGTTCTGTTGATCTCTGTAGATTAGATCGCAGTTTACGTTGTCATGATGAAAATCTTATTATCAAACAATGCTTCTTTGTATTTTTCATGAGATATGTTTGACTGCACAACACTGCGAGATATTCCCTTTGCTTTCTTAATGGTTTTCTCCTGCTCGAATACGTACATTTTCGACCTTAAACCAATAAACTCCTTGATCACCTTTCCAGATTTTTCATCCTTCATCTTCCTAAAACCTTCTTATTAGTAATTTAATGCAAAGGCGAATCTTTAGGGTAATCAGATGTGTCCCTACCATTCCTGCTTGCCCTTTAGCTACTTCTAATTCCATGTCTTTATAGATGTCTTCAGTAGGATTCTATAACCAAACTGTCTGTATCTGTGTAAAGTACTCTGGACTCTGGATACGAGGGGTTTTAAAGTAGTCATAAAAAAATTCTAAAAATTAAAAGCTTTGATAATTCTAAAACAGTAAACCCCAATAAATACAGGCTTGTCCAATTTGACTTTCTTTTTCTTCATCATTATGCCAAAAAACTGAAAACATGAAATCTTCTGAAGTCCTGATAATTAGGTTTTGAAGTCAGCTTAATTGCTTCGTTCCTTTAGTGACTAATCTGACATCTTTGGCCTTGTGCGGATTCTCCATATTTTTCCAAAACAGCTGTTGTTCATCAGCTTGAAAAAGTCTTTTTCCGAAGCATCGTGGATTTAGTTTTTAAGATCAGTGTTTCTCATGATGTATGGTTTCATGAACTGTTCTTGATCAAAAGCAATTATACGATGAACAGCTGTCAACTTCAAACCATGTCTTAAATAAAATTGTAGAAGTCTGTAATGACAGACATAATTTTTTTTGCCTCGAAGATTAGGCACAAGTTTAGGCTCTGTTTTTGCCATCTTTAGGCTTTCTGCTGCAATGGATAGTCATTATGCAGGTCATGGAGCTCATGAGGATATTCTAAGTCAACTTCTAGAATGAAACCGCGCTGTTGACCCGACGTCCAAACTGCCCAACCACTTTAAAGGCTTTTTGAATATTATTTTTGGGTCGTCTTTTGCGTACATCTTGAAGTTACGTAATGGAATGATTGGGGCCATTGCCCATCCATACAGATTGTTTGCGTCTAAATACATAAGAAGTTAACCTTTTTACTTGGATCATAGTCGTCCAAGTATTTGTTGTTTGCTTTACAGTAATGATGCGACACCATACTAATTCCTCCACGCAATCCGTTTTCAATCATCTGAAATCATTGGTAAATCTGACAATAAATCAATTTTGTACTCCAGTAAACTTTAAGAAAGCATCCCAACTCATCCCGGGTGCAGAAATGTAATGCGCGGATCCAGGCTATAATGTTTCATGCAGATCTTTCTATAATTTCAAAGACGTCCGCCAACAAACATACATCAGCCATCAAGTAGGGGTCATGATAGTCTCCCATCGTTTTTTCAATCTAACTTCTGCCCCGCATCTTGAGCATGTTGGTAATCAGAATCGCTAATACCCTTTCCTCTAAGACTAGAAAAGACGCGTCTTTAGGTGGAAGTGTATCTTCGTCAAACCTTTCCCAACTGTTCATGTATTCATAGGTAAACGCCCTTTCTAACAAGAGTTGGGTCAAAAAATTCTTCCGTTATTGGGCAGGACTTTAAGGACATAGCCAGCGACTCTAATGAACCCATCATGTGTTGCATGAGTCATAGAAAGACAGTTATTTAAAGTGAAAAAGATGAAATTTCTGATGACTGTGCAATGCATCTACCCTTAAGGCGCTGGTTACTGCTTGCATTATAAGGTGGGAGTCATAAAACCTCGCAAGTTGTGAAAGAAGATGGGCAGCCCTTTCCCTGTCTTTTGGTTTAAACTTTAGTTGAAGATTGCATTTACTGTCCGCAGCCCCTCTGAACTTTCCGCTAATGGATTTATGGTCTCTTACTGTCGGATTTGGTTTCCTCACTGAGTTTTAAACCGCAAATCCAACAGTGAGTGGCTGAGTCATACTGTTGTTGATCTTCAGTGTCATCATGATTTCAAATAAATTCAGATTTTAGAACAATCATTACGCACTTGGGTGCAGCGCTGTAAAAATCTTCTGGCCGCATTTGGGCCTCTGTATAATTCTGGCGTTGAATGAGCGCCATCCGACCTGACAACGATGAAAGCAAATGAACAAATCTGATGATTACTCACAAAGGCTGTTTTTGGAAGTTTCTGTGAGGTTGGCCCCTCATAAGGAACAATAAGTGAAATTTGAAGTCTGGGGTAAACAACATAGGAGAATTTTTCCAGTTCTTAAAACTAACTTTAGATCCTGGTGGGGCGTAGTTTGTTTCTGTATTACAGTCAAATGGGCCGATACAATGTTTCTTATGTTCGCTCGCGGCTTGAGCAGATGGAATTCTTGTAAACATTTTCTGCAGAATTCTTGTTTGCCATAATTTTTTGTAGTATGCGCCAATAAACTACTCATTGTGCGATCAATGCGTAATGCGGTAGCCACGATGGTGAAAACAACAGTAGTAAGTCAACATGATTTTTGTCTGGTCGCCAATTGTTGGCTGTTCTTGGACACTTTAATAGGTTGTAGATGTGTTTCCTCATCCCATGTGTAGATATTGACAGTTATTGGCTTGTTTTGTTTTTTCAAACTGATCAATTTGGTCTACACTAACAGGGAAAAGGGATATCCACTAAAGTTAAGATCATTGATGTAAGGGGGATAGTTAGACACTCTCTCTGCGTTTTGCGGGTATAATGCAGCCTTGCGAAACACACCACATAAAACATTTGTTGTCTGTACTCTTTATGTTTAAAACTGCTCTTTTTGCAACTAATGCTGGAGGTAGTTGGGAAAGTAAGCCTTAACCAACAATCGGCGCATACTTAGCCTGTTTTAATCTAATCTCTAGGACTTCGCCCTCTGACCAACCAAGCCTCTCATTTTGGCTCTTCAGCGGCCACTCAAACTGTGTAAGCAGTTTGGTCCGCCCAAACCCCCGGGGTTAAGTCATTATGAGAAAGAATAGTCTGCCACAGCTTTACTTTTCCGTCCCATTCGAGACACTTAGTAAGGGCCGAACAAACAAGGCTTACACGTTTCTGACCCAACATTTTGTGTTGTAGTCCAAGCATAGGCATGTATCAAACTTGTGTACTAGTTTAAATAGGGAAAAATTAAAATTCCCCGAAAGTGATGACGTCATTTTTGCACAATTGTGTGTGTGTGTTGTCATTGTTTGAATATCGCCTGACCACATGTGTACAAGCTTCATGCCGTATCTACATTATCACAAAGGGAAAATAACCTAGTCGAGTTTGGTATTAAAAGAATTGTCGGGGAAATTTTCCTATCAGTCATCTCAAAAGAACAGATGTATTACATTTTTTGACAAACTTTACTAATTATCAAACTAACAGCCCTGCTTGTAATGGCCGCCCCAGCAATGCCGAACACATTGTTGCCAGACCGGCTTTACACAAATGAATTCAGTTTTGCTGAGTTACAGCGCGGTTAGCTGGCTGGTGGGGAGCAGCCTGCAGAAAACACCCCTTTCCCTGACCTGCATTCACGGGTTGGCCCCCTGCAGCTGTGGGCGAGCTGTAAACCCCCCTCCCTTCCTCCTCCAAAACCTAAGTGGCCCTTAAGGGGTCCCGAACGAAAACTGACCATGGACTTTCTGATTATTATTTAAATCAAATA
>JAFLJL010007362.1:0-12368 GCA_018398815.1 Conus ventricosus | reverse complement strand
GGGGTTAAGTGGTTTGAATGTTTGATTTTAGAAAAGTGTTTGTGGGGTAGTAATGGAATATTCAGTGTTACGGACCCCGGTGTCATGGTTTGAATGAAATTATACATGTGTGAACTGTTCATCTGTTTCTGGACTGCTTATTTGAGTTGGGGCGTTAGGTATTGTAGGTCTGTAAGTCTGTCAGTCCCTCCCTAGTTAGTTCAGGTCTTAGCGAGCATGACATCCACATAAGCCTCCATGGACCTTTTCACACCAGAAATCCGCTTGATTTTTTTTGCAAGAACCCACCAGTCCTCAGACATACAGGGCATTGTTTGCCCATCAGTCCTCAGGCATACAGGGCATTGTTTGCCCACCAGTCCTCAGGCATACAGGGCATTGTTTGCTGACCAGTCCTCAGGCGTACAGGGCCTTGTTTGCTGACCAGTCCTCAGGCATACAGGGCATTGTTTGCTGACCATGTCCTCAGGCGTACAGGGCATTGTTTGCTGACCAGTCCTCAGGCATACAGGGCATTGTTTGCTGACCAGTCCTCAGGCATACAGGGCATTGTTTGCTGACCAGTCCTCAGCATACAGGGCAGTGTTTGCACACCAGTCCTCAGGCATACAGGGCATTGTTTGCCCACCAGTCCTCAGGCATACAGGGCATTGTTTGCCAACCAATCCTCAGACATACAGGGCATTGTTGCCCACCAGTCCTCAGGCATACAGGGCATTGTTTGCTGACCAGTCCTCAGGCATACAGGGCATTGTTTGTCCACCAGTCCTCAGGCATACAGGGCATTGTTTGCCCATCAGTCCTCAGACATACAGTGCATTGTTTGCCCACCAGTCCTCAGGCATACAGTGCATTGTTTGCCCACCAGTCCTCAGGCATTACAGGGCATTGTTTGCCCACCAGTCCTCAGGCATACAGGGCATTGTTTGCACACCAGTCCTCAGGCATATAGGGCATTGTTTGCACACCAGTCCTCAGGCATACAGTGCATTGTTTGCACACCAGTCCTCAGGCATACAGGGCATTGTTTGCCCACCAGTCCTCAGGCATACAGGGCATTGTTTGCCCACCAGTCCTCAGGCATACAGGGCATTGTTTGCACACCAGTCCTCAGGCATACAGTGCATTGATTGCACACCAGTCCTCAGGCATACAGGGCATTGTTTGCTGATCAGTCCTCAGGCATACAGGGCATTGTTTGCACACCAGTCCTCAGGCATACAGGGCATGTTTGCCACCAGTCCTCAGGCATACAGGGCATTGTTTGCTGATCTCTGTACAACATTTCCATCCTTTTATGAAATATTCAAGGATGGTTCAAACTCCGAAGATAGAGTTGCTTGTGCAGCCTTTTGCCCAACCATTCTCAAATGTAATCAAAGCATCCATCAGATTGTTCAATTTATTCTGCTGAGTGTCCATCTTTGTTCTAGCACTGAAGATATAAAGAAGGACTTTTCTGATTTTGTCTGATTTGCTGTCAGCTTTGGAGACCATTGCTGGCCATAATGTCCATCATCCTGAACTTCTGAACTTTTACTGAACTTTTTACCTCTTTGAAAGTGGAAGGTCATAATGGTGTTCTTGCTTGGGTTCCAGTCATGTTGACATTTGGGGAAATGAAATGGCGGATCGTTTGGCCAGGAATGCCATAACATAGAAATTGTCCAACATATGTATCCCCTACTCAGATTTGAAACCAAAGGTTAATGATTATGTCAGAGACCTGGCAAGAGGACTGGAATACACAGATGGACAACAGTCATTTCCAGATCTGTCCAAACCTAAGAGTGGCCCTGGTCTACCTGTGGTGGTCACAAGGAAGAAACAGTTTTTTGCCAGTTGCACACTGGCCATTCATTTTTAAGTCTTGCATCTTTTACAGAATGAAGAAGGTCCACGTTGCAACCTATATGATGAATGTCTCAGCAAGAGACAATTTCTAATTGAATGCAGGGAGCTTTGTGATGTCAGACTTAAACGCTTAACAGCAAGCACATTGAAGACCTTGTTCTGGTTGTTCCCCGGAGTCGATTTTTTTGATAGAAATCAATGTTTTAGAACTTGAATATTACACTCTTTTTTGCAGGTCATTTGATGACAAGAAATAAATGGTGCTGAATTTTAACTTTGCATTTGAATTCTGTCACTTTGTTTCATATGGTGTTTCAGCCCTGATATGGCTTTTGTGGTGGGCAGGGCTTGAAGCGACATGTTTTAATTTGGTGGTTTCTTTGCCTTTTACACAACATTGATATTGCAGAGGTCCTGATACATCCATATTGTTTTAGTTTTTTTCCTTGGTTTTGTCTTTGTTTACAGTGACACATAATTTAGACAGAAAAGGGGTTAGTTACCGCCACAGATACAGACAAACAGATTACATGACAAAGATACAGACAGACAGATTACAGGACACAGATACAGACAAACAGATTACAGGACACAGATACAGACAGACAGATTACAGGACACAGATAGAGACAGACAGATTACAGGACACAGATACAGACAGACAGATTACAGGACACAGATACAGACAGACAGATTACAGGACACAGATACAGACAGACAGATTACAGGACACAGATACAGAGTACAGGACACAGATACAGACAGATAGATTACAGGACACAGATACAGAGTACAGGACACAGATACAGACAGACAGATTACAGGACACAGATACAGACAGACAGATTACAGGACACAGATACAGACAGATTACAGGACACAGATACAGACAGACAGATTACAGGACACAGTACAGACAGATTACAGGACACAGATACAGACAAACAGATTACAGGACACAGATACAGACAGACAGATTACAGGACACAGATACAGACAAACAGATTACAGGACACAACAGGGTCTTTCCTGACAGTGACAGTGTGTCTGTGGCGGTCACTAACCCCTTATCTTTCTACATTTGGCTTCATTTTCTGCCCTCAGTCACTTCGTTCTGAAAGCTACAAATGACACATGTAATGTTTGAACTTTGGTTGTTTAGGACAAGGGTGCTTGATGATTATAATGATTATGATTTAGGATTGAGGAATAGTACGGTTTATTATTATTACCACAGACAATCAATTCTCTGTTTCAGACTCCATCTATGATTGGAGTGAAATGAATCATAAGATCCCAGCCAAAACAGTTCGTGAGACAACCTGTCAGAATCCATTAGCTACCCTTACCAAGTCTGAAGCAGACGGACAGACAGATTATGGTCCAGGTATTAAAGCTGAACCAGTTGATCCTGATGTGAAGAGGGATCTCCTCCACCAGTTCCAGACAGCAGACTACCAGGAAAGGAAGGCGGACATCAGTCGTAAATCTTGCATTTGTGTGCCCAGCTCCTCTGTGTCGACGGATTCTTCGACAGCAGAGAGTTTTGAACACCATAAAATAAAAGCTTGCAATGAAGTATCAGATGTGAAGGGTGAGCGTACCACTGTTTTCACTCAGTCATGCTGTAATACTAATACCACCATAACTGATGTTAAGATTGAACCTGTTTGTGGAATTAAGTCTGAACCAGCCACAGCTAATGTTGACAGTGATGTCATCATGACTGAACCAGTCATATCTAACATCAGCAGTGATGTCATCAAAGACTGAACCAGTCACATCATACATCAGCTATGATGTCATCAAGACTGAACCAGTCACATCATACATCAGCAGTGATGTCATCAAGACTGAACCAGTCACATCAAACATCAGCTATGATGTCATCAAGACTGAACCAGTCACATCAAACATCAGCAGTGATGTCATCAAGACTGAACCAGTCACATCAAACATCAGCTATGATGTCATCAGCAATGTGCCAGTCACATCAAACATCAACAGTAGCAGTGATGTCATCAAGAATGATGCCTGTCACAGCAAGCCTCATGAGTGATGTGTGGACAGAAGCACCAACAGACGTCATGGTGATGGCGGCATGTGATACCGTCAGCTCTGAATCCATAACAAGTACAGATGAGGACAGGAGCAGACCAGCAGTGATGAACAGGTTTGGAAAACTACTGTCTCCATTTCAGTAGAACTTATTTTGCACTAGTTCATTATGACGATTTAATTTGGTCAAGTTGATTTTTAGTCTTGATGGCACTTGCGTCAGTTAAGTCCTCCAAACAAAAAACAAATTTGAAAATAAAACAATAAAAAGCAGTGCCCCCTCCTCCCCTCACTGCTTTCTAAGTAAGCCCTTCCCTCTCCTTTCCACCTACCATTCCCCTCCTTCATCCAAATGCTATCAGTTTCAAATATGCGTCTGATTTGAGTGTTTCTATCTCTTAACAGAAGAAAATAAGTGGGTTTCCGGCATGTTCAGTCATTGTGTAAGGCCTTTTCCTGAAAGTGGGAAAATTTTGTGAGGTGTTGTGACAGTGTAGGAATCATGGCTTTCTTTAATAAAGAAGATGATGTGGTCACAGCCATGGAGGACCAAATCAGGAACAAATGGTGATGGGAATGGCTGAATGAAGCTGACAGTGATGGCCGTGATATCCTGTTGCCCCAAAGTGAGTGTGGTGGCACCTATGCCTGTACTGGGTTTATTCAAAAACAATCACCTCTACAATGATTGAAAGGGAAAAAAAAACTCGGAAAACCATCTTGAATTTGCCAGAGAATGATAAAGAATAAAGATGGATTAAAAGTCATACCTTTTTCCAAAAATTCTTTTTCTCAGTTCATATGAGATGGAAAAATGGGGAACTAGGGCAGTGGTGTGTGTGTGTGTGTGTGTGTGTGTGTGTGTGTGTGTGTGTGTGTGTGTGTGTGTGTGTGTGACGTACCTCGGTTGAGTCTGTAAGCTGTCTTTTCAACTGCCCCCTTGAAAAAAAAATTGTGAATTTTGTGGAGTTAGTGAGCTAACTTGTATATTTTACAGTTTAGTGGGGTTCTTAAACTTGTCGTGGACATTTGTTTAAAGTGCGTTCGTCGCCAATTTTAAACAGTGAAGTGTTTTTGTATTTTTTAGAGTCAAGTCGTTTTTTTTTGTAGTCTAGTAACTGACCTTCACCCTGTCTCAAGTTGGCCCAAGTAGTTTATCCGCTGAGATCTTGAGGAACATCAGGTTTGATGACCTTGATATTGAAGGGGCTGTTTTCTGGGCGCATGGACGACAGAAATAAATGTGTCCGTTGCCAAAGGCAAAGGGAAAGGGAAAAGAACGAGTGGGGTTAACAATGACGTCAATGGGGATGCTGGAGTATTGCGTCACGAGTTGTAGAAACTCCTCGTTCCTTCTTTTAACCCGAAATGTATTCCCCCGTTTGGGTTCGTAGCAGCCTCACGTGCGGAATGCAGGTAAGGGCCTGGGAGGGAGTTTCCGATTTTTCCAAGTTTCCGGATCACCTCCATGGACCTTTTTCACACCAGAGATTCGTTTTGATCTCGCAGCTTTCCGTAAGGAGTTTTACCAGCTCTCTGGCGTACAAGGCTTGTATGCCGAGTCTGTTCCAAATTCCCATCTATCAAAAAGTTTTCACTGAAGGTTCCAAGTCTGAGGATGGAGTGGCCTGTGCAGCCTACTGCCCTGGGGCTCCTTCTCAGATATTGTTGGACATATACATTCAGATGCTTCTGTCTATTCTGCTGAATTACTGCTCTAGTAAATGGGTTTTAAGAAAACTCCCCTTTTCGGGAGGGACTTTCTGGTTCTCGGGTTCGCTGTCAGTTTTTGGGAAAAAAGGCCAAAAATTTTTTTAAGAAAACCCCTACAAAAAATTTCCAGTAGTTAAAACCCGTCAAAAATTTAAAAAGTCTCGCAAGGGGCAGTAATTTAAAAAAAAAATTTTATAAGAATTTCTGCCCAATCAAGTATTTTGGGAACAAAACCCCAAAAACTCGGTAGGGCGGATTGAAGGTTTTTGCCAAAAATACGAAAAAGCGGGCCCGCGGAAGAAAAAGGGGAAAAAACGATTCATGAATTTTTTTTTGGTTTTTAAACGATTTAATTTTCGTTTTTTTTCGAATTTTGGGGGTTTTTCCCCCCCAAAAAAAAAATTTTTTTAAAAAAACAAAAAAAGGGGCCCCCCCCCCCGTTTTTTAAGCCCTTCCCTTCCTTTACCCCCCCTTTTTTTTTTGGGCCCCCCCTTTTCAAAATTTTGTTTTTTTAAATTCAAAAGGGAAAAAATGTTTGCCCCCAAAATTTTGGAAGGGTTTTTTCCCAAAAAAGGGGGGGGGGGTTTGGGCAGAAAAACGGCTTTTAATAAAGAAATATTTCACCCTGGGCCAAAATCAAACAAATGTTGGAATGGGAAAAAACCCATTGGGGTATCCGGTTTCCCCGGATTGGCGGGCATTTTGGGGGCTGTGAAAAAAACAACACCTTACAATTTTGAAAAAAAAAATGGAAAAAGGGGAAGGGGAAAAAAAAAAAAAAATTTTGGTTTTTCCCCTTTTTTTTCCCAAAAAAATTTTTTTCGCAAAGGGGAAAAAAAAAAACCCTCATTTTTTTTTTGTGTGTGTGTGTGTTGTGTGTGTGGTGTGTGTGTGTGTGTGTGTGTGACGTACTTCCGTTGAGTCTGTAAGCTGTCTTTTCAACTGCTCTTGAAAAAAAATTGTGAATTTTGTGGAGTTAGTGAGCTAACTTGTATATTTTACAGTTTACGTGTGTTCTTAACTTGTCGTGGACATTTGTTTAAAGTGCGTTCGTCGCCAATTGAAACAGTGAAGTGTTTTTGTATTTTTTAGAGTCAAGTCGTTTTTTTGCTAGTCTAGTAACTGACCTTCACCATGTCTCAATTGGCCCAAGTAGTTTATCCGCTGAGATCTTGAGGAACATCGGGTTTGATGACCTTGATATGAAGGGCTGTTCTGGGCGCATGGAACGACAGAAATAAGTCGTGTCCGTCTGCCAAAGGCAAAGGGAAAAGGGAAAAGAACGAGTGGGGTTAACAATGACGTCAATGGTGATGCTGAGATATTTGCGTCACGAGTTGTAAAACTCCTCGTTCCTTCTTCTTCTTCTTCCTTTGTACGACAACATCATTTTGCTGAGTTTTGTCGTATTTGGGGAGATTGCCGAAGATTGCGCTGTTGTGAGGAAAAAAAAAAAAAAAGGGGGGGGGGAGATTTTAGGGAACAGGGGTAAGGAGGAGGGCAAGGGGGGGGGGGGGGGTAGGATTTGGGGTGGTGGGAAAGGGAGGGGTGAGGGGTGGTTGTTCAGGTTCTAAAGATGGGAGGCCAGCCTGACTTGAAGCAGTCCAGTGACTCAGCTGTCACAACCTCCTGAGGCAACTTGTTCCATTCTGGTATGGTCCTTGGAAAGAATGTCATCTGCCTGTACCCGCGTCGTGCATGTTGGAATGTTCCAGTTCTTGGGGCTGCATTAAAGAAAACTGTGGATGTCTGTATTAAGGAGGTGGTTACAGAACTGTCAGAAAAGGTGTCTGAAAAACTCAGATGTTTTTCAGAGAAGGCTCAGCAGGGACATCTTTTGCTGCGATACGAGCAGGATAGGCTGGATCAATATCAGCGAAGGGAAACCATGAGAATCAATGGACTCAAAGAAGAGGAGAACGAAGATCTGGTGGAAAAAGTGATGGAGTTGGGGAAGAAAGTTGGGGTAGATCTAGAAGTCAAGGATATATCTGTTGTGCATAGAACCGCCTAAAAAACAAGAAAGCCCCAAGACCAGTGCGGGTGAAGTTCACTTCACGAAGAAGCAAGGCGAACCTCATGATGGGGAAGAGAGATCTGCGCAAACATGACATGAAAGGAGTTTAACCTGAACGACGAACTGACACCCCTACGCTTCAAATTATTCAAAATTTGTAAGGCAGCACCTGGTGTGGACAGGGTATCCACTACCCATGATGGCCAAATTGTTTGTCAGTTGAAGGCCGCCCCTGGAGGAACAGCAGTGGCAGTGCGGGATCTTCCGGCAGCAACGCGGTGTACGTAGAGTCACCTGACGACCTTTTCCGGATCGTGTGACGAAGGTAGACTACACGGCGCTTGGGCTTCAGCATTTCATCCACACCAGCTAGGGGTTTGTCGGAGGTCTGGTGATTCATCTGACTCATGTGTAGTCTCAACGTTATGTGCTTGTAGCAGTACTCATTCTTCATCTTGTCTATGTGTTGGTAATTGTTTTCTATTCTTCCAATCAATCTTCTGATGAGCGATCATCTAGTGTGGTAACTTCAACTGTGAATCCCTTTTGCTTTCAAGCTTGCGTTTCTAATTGTGATGTCAACGATGACTATGTTCTTAATATGGATGTGGATCACACTGTTCGCCATGATCGTGAGCTGGCTTTTGTATCTTTAAATGTGTGTGGATTGCGTTCCCGTCTCCAGTGTTTGGAAATTTTGTGAACTATATTCAACTATTCGACATTGCCGTTTTCCTTGAGACTAAAACTGATGACCAAGATGCTTTATTTATCTCTGATTGCTTCAGTGACTGGGATATGACATTAAACTGTTTAACAGAAAATGCCTGTCTAATCGACGTTCTGGTGGTATTGGAATAGCCATCAAAAGCAAGCTATCTACGTGTGTGGAGATTTTACCTTATTCGGGTGGATGTGGGGCTTGGTGTCTATTAAAAAGATCATTGTCAGTTATGATAAAGACTGTCTGATTGGTGGCGTATACATCCCTCCCGAAAGTTCAGTTTATAGCAATGTTGAACTGTTTGATGTGATTGAAACGGAATTGCTATCATTACAAGATAAATATAAGGATTGTTATGTTTTGTTGTTGGGCGATTTTAATGCTTATACCAAAAGTATGAATGATTTTATTGATATGAATCAGTTCACTCAGTCTCACTCACAGTCTGTGTTCTCCGATGTTCTCTATGATATGAGCGAAGATAATTTCCAACCTTGTCAAAGATCATCTCAAGATAAGCAGAGGCCTAATAATTATGGTTATCGTCTCTTAGATTTATGTAAATCACTGTCAATATACATTTTTAACGGAAGAATTGGTTCAGATGCTGGTATTGGAACATGCACATGTAAAGGAAGCACAGTTGTTGATTATATCATTGGTTCTAGATATTTGAGGGAAAATGCAAGTAAGTTTAAAGTTGATGTTTTTGATGCGTTGTTCTCTGATGTGCATTGCCCATTATGCCTGTCTCTTCCAGTTAAAACCTGTTTTGTTTTCAATGAATCTAAGGGTACTAAACACTCTCTGCATCAAAGGTATGATGGTGCAGAGATTAGAAGATGGATAACAACAAATGTAATGAATATAAAGAACATTTAGCAAATTACAATGTTGATGAAATTGTAACTTTATTTGAACAAGGCACAATATCAATCAGTGAAATGAATAAGCGGTTTTCGTCAATTCTTGTTGATTCAGCGAAGGATACATTTGGTACTTACTCTAATACTTACAATAATAGATATTCAACGAGGCAGAATCAAAGCTGGTTTGATAAGGAGTGTAAGGTTTCTCGAAGCCATTACTTTAAAGCAAAGCATAAAGTTAAATGTTCAAATACTGTGCCTAATCTAAATAATCTTGCTGCTAAAAACAAAGAATATAAAATGTTTGAGACGAAACTGAAAGAAGAGCAACGAGAAAATGCATAGAGAATTGCGAGCTTTAAAAACTAGAAATCCAAGGGATTATTGGAGGAAAATTAAAGGCAAAAAAGCTTCATCGTGTCCTATACCTCTTGAAGAGCTTAAAATCATTTCCAGTCCCTTAATCAAAATACTGGATGTAATGATGTCATTTTAGTAATGAAGTATCTGAAGGAAATATCAATCTAGACATTTTAAATGATTCAATTACTGAGGATGAAATTGAAAGAGTCATTAAATGTTTAAAGAATAATAATTTAAAGCAGCAGAGTTGATTTAGTAAGGAATGAATATATAAAGAATAGTGTTCCTTATATGACAAAGTTTTATTGTTTATTGTTTAATCGTGTTTTGGATTCTGGTATTATACCAGAAGATTGGGTGACAGGTTAATTGTAACCACTCTATAAAGGCAAAGGAGATCAACAAGACTGCAATAACTACAGAGGGATAACACTGTTGAGTTGTGTAGGCAAATTAATTCACGTCAATTCTAAATAGGGAGACTTACTTATTTTGTTGAAATGAATGGACTTATTTCAGAAAACCAAGCAGGTTTTAGACGCATGCATTCAACGCTTGACCATGCTTTTGTTCTTAAATCATTGATTGACATGTTTGCAATCAACAATGGAAAATTACACTGTGCTTTTATTGATTACAGAAAGGCAATTTCATTCTATTTGGAGACATGCTTTATGGCACAAATTGTTGAGTCAAGGCATATCTGGGAAAATTCTGCACGTTGTAATCAATATGTATGATCAAATAAAAACGTGCATTTTTCTAAATGGTCAAAAATCAGAGTTCTTTGGCAGTTTTTAGGGGAGTTCGTCAAGGGAAAACCTTTCACCCTTATTGTTTTCATTATTTTTAAATGATCTACAACAGTTCCTTATTGACAATAACTGTTCTACTCTAGAATATGATTTAACGCAAGAGTTAAAACTTGAACAGTTTATTAAATTGCTTGTATTGTTATATGCTGATGATACAATTTACTGGCAAATTCTAAATCAGCTTTGCAAAAAGAACTTAATGCCTTACATATATATTGCATGCAATGGCAATTAGAAGTAAATCCAAAGAAAACAAAATAGTTGTCTTTCATGGTCGAAATAGTATGCGTGAAATTTTTTTCTTTGGGAATGAAAAAATAGAGGTTCTTAATTCAATTAAATACTTAGCATCGAGTTCAGCAGAACAGGATCGTTTTAACAAAGCAAAAAAATGTGCTTATAATCAGGCTGTCAAGGCAATGTTTTCATTATTACAAATTGCAAGGAAGCAGAAATTGCCAATTGATGTTTGCATACAATTATTTTATCCATAGTTGTACCTGTGTTGTTGTATGGTGTGAAATTTGGGGTTATGAAAATGTTGATATATTAGAAAAAGTTACAGTTACTTTTTTAAAGTATTTATTTAGATTAAATAAAACTACAATGACTTCAATGATTTATCCTTTATCTGTACTGATTAAAGTAAGAATGATAAGGTTCTGGCTAACTTAGTTGTTCCTGATTCTAAGAAGTAATTCAAACAAAGTATAATAATATCTTACATGAACTATATACAAAAAGAATTTCGTTTCACCATGGCTTAGTTATGTTAAAAGCATTTTATTTGAAACTGGTTTGATTGTGTTTGGGAATCTCATTCATTCACAAACAGAAATACTAATGTAAGTGTGTTAAAAAGGAGTTGCAAAATAATTATGCTCGTGATTGGCGCAGTTTCTCTTGAAAACAGCAACAAGTGTGTATTCTATAAAAAATATAAAAGACTGTCTTTGGAAAAGAACATTATATTTCTACCTTACCAGATATTTATGTTATACCTTTATTCAAATTTAGATGTAGTAACCATAAATTGCAAATTGAAATTGGAAGACACCATAATGTTCCAAGAGAATTGCGTATTTGTCGTAACTGTGAAATGGGTGAAATTGGAGATGAATTCCATTGCATCATGGAATGTCCAAAATATAATGAACTTCGTGAAAAATTCATCCCTAAAAAATATCTAAAACCGAAAATCTGTTTTCAACTTTTGTAATTTATTTCAAAAAGGAAGACGCATTTGTTTGAATATTAGTAAGTTTCTAAAAAATGGGAAGGTTGTTTAATGAGATCGTTACAGTTCACCAATTCAGCATTTCACAACTATGTTCACACATTGTTCTGAGTGAGTTTCGTATTTCTCTTTGTTACATTTGTATCCTCCATGCCCCAGCAGGGTCAAAGGATTAAATTTGAATTGAATTGAAATTGTGTGTGTGTGTGTGTGTGTGTGTGGTGTGGTGTGTGAAGGCATGAGGGAAGGAGCATAACTATGATGTAGATGATGAATAATATGATGTAGATGATGAATAATATGAGTTTATGTGACTTTGTTTACACAGTAACTAAATCAGCAACAGTATTCTGGATCCTGGAAAATTGGACTAAGTACTATAAAACTAAATTCAGTGGGTAGGAGTGGGGAATTTCTGTTGTTGATAATATTGCGGAATCCATTGCCTCCCTCTCCCATCCCCCCACCTCAAAAACTCCTCTCCTCCCATTCCTATGACAATATCGCAGGACTGTTTTGTTACTGTGTCTGTAGGTTAGACACTTCAGTCCTTAACTTTTCTGAGCTGGTCAGATAAGCAAAATACTTTTCTCTGCATGATGCCTGTGGTGAATGTTATTGTTGTCCGTTTGACTGTAAAGTTCGTCCATTTGGCCTGGGGCAAGTATACTGCAGTAAGTTGGGGGGGGGGGGGGGGGGGGGGGGGGGGGGTTTGGGG
>JAFLJL010007361.1:7500-10127 GCA_018398815.1 Conus ventricosus | reverse complement strand
TTCAACGCGTTAACCGTACTATTTTAGACCACGTCATACTATCGCCATATCCAAAACCCACCGCGCAGGCCTGCACGCTGTTAACCGAGTGGCATGGGTAAATGAGAAGGTAAATGACGGGGAGCGACACCTTTAAATGCTCTTAGTGAACGCCACAAACATATGACGGGGGTCTAAAAATAGCGGTTATGCATAACCGCGGTCGTCCCTGTGGCCTCAACAGCCTAGCCTTCGCTGCTAGCCAGGCGGTTACGCGTAACCGTTACTATTTTTAGAAGCCCGTCACAGTAGTTCAGAAAACTTGACAGACTGGCTCGTGCGCTTTCTAGGTCAATCAGGCGGCTTCGCCTGATTGACCCAGTATTGCTTGGGTGCTTTCTAGCCGGATCAATGCTGGCAAACTGCCAGGCCAGCGGTAGTAAAACTGGCTGTGGAAGTGGCTCAATTACTCCTGCCATGCAGGTTCTAACACGTCATGTGTATCATGCCAGAATGCTTTAAAGTTGGGTTGGATTGTATGTATTTCAGAATGGTTTTCGTTTGTTGTATAACTCATTGAAAGAAATCGCGAGTTTGTGAAATTTTGGATAAGAATAGAAACAAAATGACACTTCAATTAGTCTTCTTGCACGAGTTAGATCAACCAGCAAATCTTCTTTCAGATAAGACTCCCAGTTTTTTGTTTTTGACTGTTTCAAAATTGTCTTTGCTTTCTGAAGCCAATGCCCTAAAAAAAGAGCCTGAGAAAGAGATTTCCTTTCGTCATCTTTCACAGAGTAACAAGCACTCTGTAAGATGGGAGTCATTTCTTGAACAGTTTTAAAGGTTTTGGTTTCATCAAATGGTTCGGAAGGTAGCTCACAAAGCTGTGTTTTTCAAATATTTGTCAAGATCTTCAACTGATAGTTCCGTTTTTTGTTGCGGAAACAAAAACGAAATGCTTCCTTTTGGCTTTAAGGGAGGAGAACAAGGCTCGCCCCTCAATTTCTTTGACAAAAAATTTGCCATGGCCTCATGATAAACAATGTATTTTTCCACAAGATCGGTCTGTTGATCAGAAAGTTTTCCTTGCGAAGATAACAACATTTCATCCATTTCTTGAGTAATATTAGTGTCACTTCCAGCACTGGCAGAAAACATTGAAACATCACTTCCCTGACTCCCCGCCATGCATTTTAAAACACCACAAGTTGCTAATGTTTAGCCACCCCTCGCTGCACGTCTTTATCATGCACGTCTGTCAGCTGTAAATGGTAGAAGTTAGTCCCAAACCACGCTCACGTTACTTAAGAAACTTTGTAAAAGTTACAAGACGGAACATAGCCTCTTCCGCGGTATTGCCCGCAATGTTGAAGGCGAACAGCACAAATAAGTTTATAGTGTCACCTTGCCGTCTTTCGCAGTACTTTCGAGAGTAGAGGATCGTAAGGAGTTAGACAGGGAGCAATAAAGACGCCACGGGATTTGAGAGGAGAGCAGAGAGTAGAGCTATCTAGATCTATGAGAGAGGTTCAGCACGCGTATCCCCTACGTACCATGAAACAGAAATTAGATTGACAGCAGACAACTAAAGACACTTGCATTCATGGATCAGACATGTTACAGCGACAAACGGTTAGCGACAGTAGCCAAATGATAGGTTACTTATGAGTTCACCACCTGCTATCCCCAACTTACCAGAGAGAAGAGAGAGAGAGAGAGAGGGGGGAGGCGAGGAGAAAGAGCAGACAGAGCAGACAGAAGACAGGAGAGACGAAAGAGCAGAGACAGACGGACAGCGTCAGACAGATTCAACAGATCAACAGAGAGAGAAGAGAGAAGAGAGAGAGAGAGGAAGAGGAGAAGAGAGAGATAGAGAGTAGAGAGAGAGCAAGAATGAGAGAGAGAGAGAGAGAGAGGGAGAGAGAGAGAGACAGACAGACAGACAGACAGACAGACAGACAGACAGACAAATACAGAGACAGACAACACGTCAGACAGATCACAGATCAACAGAGAGAGAGAGAGAGAGAGAGGAGAGAGAGAGAGAGAGAGAGAGAGAGGAGAGGGGGAAGTGGAAAGAGCAGACAGACAGACAGACAGACAGACAGAAACAGACAGACAGACAGAATACAGAGACAGACAACACAGAAGAAGATAGACAGAGCGGACAGAGAGAGAAGAGAGAGAGAGAGAGAGAGAGAGAGAGAGAGAGAGGGAGAGAGAGAGAGACAGACAGGGGGACAGACGAAGACAGACGGAGACAGCAGAAGAAGACAGGACGGAAAGGAAGAGGAGGGAGAGAAGAGAGAGAGAGAGAGAGAGAGAGAGGAGAGAAGAGAGAGAGAGAGGAGAGAGAGAGAGAGAGGAGAGGAGAGAGAGAGAGAGAGAGAGAGAGAGGGAGAGAGAGAGAGAGAGAGGAGAGAGAGAGAGGAGAGAGGAGAGAGAGGAGAGAGAGAGGAGGAGAGAGAGAGAGAGGAGAGGAGAGAGAGAGGAGAGGGAGAGAGAGAGAGAGAGAGGAGAGGGAGAGGAGAGAGAGAGAGAGAGGGAGAGGAGAGAGAGAGAGAGAGAGAGAGAGAGAAGAGAGAGAGAGAGAGAGAGAGAGGAGAGAGGGGGGGGGTAAAAACATATAAGCAATACGCGTGTAG
>JAFLJL010007361.1:0-2500 GCA_018398815.1 Conus ventricosus | reverse complement strand
GGTTGGGTTATGCCGTTACTCCTACAGAGTGACAGGTGCAGAGACGATTCCGAGATCCGCACAGAAATCAAGCTTTTCGGAAGGTCGTGTTCCATCAAACGATGACGTGGGTGTGCTGCTGTGTGAATCAGACGACGTCGTTCTAGAATATTCCTGCGATCGTGTTCGGAAGACGATTGCTTATTCTGTTTTGACAAGCAGGAAGAAAGACACATGTCATCGGAGGAATGTGTTAAATTGGCCTGCCTTCTGAAAAGAAGACGCAGCGGCAACACGAAGCATGCAGAGACCCAAGCATATGCTCTATGGCGCCTGCACGCTGTCCACGGACTGATCCAGTTTTACCTGGGGTGACCGTCGTCTACAGAACGGACAGTGAATATCAGTGACATTTTCTCGTTCTCGAATTCGTCATGTAAAGTGAAAGAAAGGACATTGCTGTGGTTTCCATGTTAATGGAATCGAAATTGAGTCGCGTTTTGTTGTTGTCCATCGCGTCGATTTGCTTAATGGGTTTTTAGAGCCTAACATCATTAAACTTCGTTCGTTCGTTCGTTCGTCCAAACATCAAAGCAATATGGCTGTAGACGAGATAATTTCTACATACACAAACATAAGCACGCACACACAACACACACACACACACACACACACACACACACACACACACACACACACACACACACACACACACACACACACACACACACACGCACACGCACACTAAGAGCCCATATATACTGGTATTCAGAAACACCAATTCTGTGTGATTACATGCATGTCCAATAAATGGTAATCAAGGATCATTAAAGTATGGAACTGGCTGACATATTACTCGTAAGGTCGAACAGCTTATGAGTGTATATGGATTGGGGAAGGGGAGAAGAGGGAGGAAGAGAGTGGGTGGGGGGATGAAAAAGCCTTGCTCTACGTGCAAATTAGACGCCGAACCATATTGATGTGGATTTTGCCTAGAATAAGATTTTAACATTTCAAAAATTTGCAAATTGGAGAAGAAAAAAAAAGAAGAAAAAAACCTGTTAGGGGAAGGGAAGCAGTGAGGAGGGGGTGGGGTGGTGGAAGAGTTAAAAATATCTTCCAAGCGGATGAGATTTAATAAGATAAACAGCCAACATTGCCAGACTCCAACCGTTCTCATAACTGGGATTGAAAACACTAGACATAGTCAGCGGAAGCTTGAAGGACTTCATCTTATCATGAAGAGGCTGAAAGTGATTTTTGTACTAGTACAGTCAAATAAAAAATGAGGGATATCGAGAGTCTGACCACATGCACAAGCAGGTGCCGGTTTTAAATACCTACATAACCAACCATCAACCCGCAGCCTATGTACAAGGTTACGATTTGGGATTGGCCCTGGAGGATTACAACATTTGCTTGTTGTTTAGTCATATCCCATCTGTGCTTCCGAGCTGAATCTTCAAGGTACTGATTCTGTCCTATGTTCCAGATTGAACTTGTCAGAATGTGGATAGCTTCAGATGGAGAAAGAAGGATACCACAATTCAAAACATCAGATTTATTTCTTGCAGCTTCTTTGCATAAAAGTCAGCTAAGTCATTGCCACGTAAACTGGAGTGTCCTGGATCCCATAACAAAGTTACATTGATACCCCGGTTATTAGCTGATGAATGAGAATAAGATCTCACACACCAATTCTGAACGACTAGATTTTGATTGACAATGTAGATCCGTAGCGCTGATTTTTAATCCGATAGTATAAGTATTTGTCTATGTATAACAGGCATGTCAAGTATAAAATCTAGTGCTTTCAAAATGGCAAATAAACAAACGCACACACACACACACACACACACACACACACACCACACACACACACACACACACACACACACACACACACACACACAAGAGAGCAAGAGAAGATGGCCGAAAGCGGAAGCTGCTGAACAGCTGATCGTCTGTCCAAATTACTGAATTACACCGGCTGTTCAGTCTGTACAGTTGTGATTCATAGAGATTGGATGTGTGATAGTTTCCTGTAGTGAATGATGTAAGTACTGTCATTGATCGATCCTTGGTTGTGTGAAAAACTGTCAGAACATATTTCGATTTCAGTTTGAACTTTTACATGTCTTCTAACAGCGGCGATAACACAGGCGCCTTACATGTGACTACGTTTTTGTTTGACAGCACTACTGTTTAGTTGGATGAATTATATTGACATTCAAGTGACAAACTTTGCTTGCCTGTTGATGATGTGAGCACAAACGGAGTGACCCACCCCAGAGATCAGCAATGCAACCGTGTGAAGTGAGTTGTTTTACTAGTGTGTTAGTTAACCTGTGTATCCACGTGCAAATACCACAATGAATGACATGGCGCTGGACATACAACAGGCGCATGAAGCCGAGTTTGAAAAAAAAAAAAAAACCAACTTTAGATAAGATCAAAGCGATTTGGTGCAGTGAAAACGATAATTGGAATGTGCTTCTCTACAGATACTGGCTATTGATAA
>JAFLJL010007360.1:5000-10246 GCA_018398815.1 Conus ventricosus | reverse complement strand
AAAAGAAAAGGAGTGTGTTGAAGCCTGGTTTTTCATATCAAAATAAATCTCACGGAGCATTCTAATAGATGTTACAGTTTACGGCGTTTCATGGGCATCGCGTATTTCATTACATGCTGACGACGTGATATTCCTTTCAGCGCTATTAAGGTGGCTATCTGTTTGGTACCGTTACACCAAGTAGATGATTACTCTAAGTATCTTGGAACTTTGCTATTAAGTACATTTATAGTCATTGATTCGGTGAGCGACATTCGTCGAGTGAGGACGCGGATCGCAGGCTCTCTGTTCAGGCCGAATTTATTTGTAAACTCTGACGCTCGCAAACGAAGTTGTTTTCAGGTTTTGCGTTTACGCTTCGATTTCGATTTCGAGTTCCCTTCCGTCTACTGGAAACAATAAGGGAAAATTTTTCAACGGTTAATCGGTTTTTCTAAAATCTAAAGACATTCCGAGTACGAGAATCGCCCGTCCGTTCTAGAAATATGCTTGGCGGGTGAGCGTGCTGTTGGTCAAGGCTCCATTCTCGGCGCACAGAATATACGTGGCCTTTGGCGCATTATCCGGCCACGAAGGAGGCACGCACGGACATCCTGGTGAAGGGGATTGGATTGAGAGGAGCTACTATCCAGGTATCAAACACTAACCCCTTCATTCTCCGCAACGAGACAGGTGAGGGAAAACCTACAACAAAACTGTGGATTGACAATATTCCAATATCAGTTGCAGAATGGGAAATTGAACATTCCCTCACAAACTCGGATGTGAATTAAGATCTGCGATAAAATGGAGAGAGCAAGGGATGCGGACCACAAGTTGACTCGTTTCTTAACGGGTCGACGATTTGTTTTCATTACAGTCCCTCCCACTCCTCTCGATAAATTCGTTAAATTAACATATTCTCTGCAAAGCTCTTTCACAAAGAACAAAAACAGGCAGAGAAAACTGTTGTGTGTTCCCGATGTCTCAAACCTAACCACCATGCGTATCAATGCTCAGGTGAGATTGTGTGTAAACAGTGCGGCAAACCGGGACACAAGCGAGGGGATGCAGTGTGTGATCTCGCAGATAAACGAACGAGAGATACACAACCACTGCCAAAACCAAGAAAACCAACAAATGAGGCCAGACATGACAGTGAGGTAACAGAACCCAGCACTAAGTCTGTTGGCAGTAACGACAGAAGCCGCCCCCTCACGCGTCAGGCTACGCTGATCGCCACCCTTGACCGCTCCTCCCGTCACAGGTCGAGCACCCCCACCAAACGGCGCCTGTCCGGACAGCGCACCAGTCCAGAGCAGGGAGCGGGGAAGCAGCGACGACGAGGCGAGGAGTCGACGACCCTGCGAATCCTGTTAAGGATGACCCGCTCCTATACGGTAACAGCGGCGCAGTGGCAATAGCGACTGTGTCACGATCACTCGGACTTGACGGTAAACGACTCTGATAATGATTAGGGATTGCGATTTTGGACTGATTTTTGCATAGCTATTTGAAGGTAACTGAAATATTAAAGGAAAAAAAAAAAAAAAAACACTTAATTTTGTTTCGATGGATAAACTGCGTATAGTGTCTCTAAATGTCAGAGGTCTAAAAAATGTAATGAAAAGGAAATCTTTGTTCTCTTACTTTAGAAAACATCACTTTGACATAATATGTATACAGGAAGCTCATGTAACGGATACAGATGTAGAAGCATGGGAAAGGCAGTGGGGCGGGAACATTTTCTGTAATGCAGGTACTAATGGAGTAAGGGGGAAGTTATTTTGGTGTCTAAAAATTTTAAGGGTGAGGTAAAGCCAATACTGGTACAAAACGGTATCTTACTTGTCTCTGTTGTGAATGAGGTTTAAAATTTTGTCAATAGCAAATGTGTATGCACCCAACAATACAAAAGAAAAGATAGCATACTTTCAAAATCTAATTGAAACTTTCATTCCTGTTGATGATCATCTATTGATTTTGGTGATTTCAAATTTTTTCATTCAGCAGTGACCTGGAATAGTATCAGGAAATCCACACAGCAAATCTGAAACCGATGCCTTTAAACTGACAATAGATACGTTAGAATTAACTGATGCATGGAGACTGTATCATCCAAATGAAAAGGAGGCAACTTGGATGCGGTCAAATCCATACATTGCACGTCGGCTAGACTATTGCTTTGTCTCCGAGAATGTTTGAGTTTTTGTACCTCTTGTGAGCACTTTACAGTTCCTAATTCTGACCATAAAGCTGTTGTTCTGGATCTTAATGAGAATACTTTTGTACGATGTCCGGGGTATTGGAGGTTTAATAATAGTCATTTAAAAAACAACATTTTTGTGCAAAAAATGAACGAGACTTTAGACTCATTTTTCTCAGAAAACAGGGACATGGACAACGAAGAGAAGTGGGAGTTGTGTAAAGTGGAGATACGGAATTTTTGCATTGAATTTGGAAAAAAAAATCATGCCAGGAAAGAAACGAATCACTGAAACTTGGAACTCTCTTGAAAGATTTAGAAAAACAACTTGTAGATAATCCCGAAAATGAAACCATTCTTGAGGATTATATGAAAACCAAACAAAAACTAGAGATAATGCAAATTCATAAAACTAAAGGCGCTCAGTTTCGAGCAAGAATCAGATGGATCGAGGAAGGAGAAAAGAATTCTAAATATTTTTGCAACCTGGAAAAGGCGCGAAGTAAAAATAAGATTATTACAAGACTGTGTAAAGAATCGGGGGAAATTGTCACAGATCAAAATGAAATTCTACATGAACAAGCCTCTTTTTATAGAAGTTGTACAGTCAGATGACTGAAGTGGATGATGTAAAAAGTGCAGCCGATACATTCATGGAAAATGAACCACTAAAACGCTTAAATGAAAATGAAGCCATAGCATGCGAAGGAATGGTTACGCTTAGTGAGACAACTTCTGCTCTTAAAAACTTGAAAAATGATTCGGCTCCAGGAAGCGACGGTCTGACAGTTAGAATTTTTAAAATTCTTTTGGAGTAGGATTGGTAGTACTGTGACTAACTCCTTCATTGAATCATTTGATAAAGGAAAGCTCTCATTTACTCAAAGACAAGGCATTATAACTCTGATACATAAGGGGAAAGATTTAGAAAGAGATAAACTTAGTAACTGGAGACCAATAACCTTGACAAATACAGACTATAAAATCTTGGCAAAGGTTCTGGCAGAAAGATTAAGCAAAATAATACATAAATTGATAAATGAGGATCAAGTAGGATATATAAAAGGAAGAAATATAGCAACCGTTCTACGAACCATTGATGATGTGATTAATTACCTAAATAAAACTGGTAAAGCTGGGTACTTACTGGCCTTGGACTACTCAAAAGCATTTGACTCCATTTCAAAAACGTATCTTTTGCATGTATTAAAATGTTTGGTTTTGGAACGGATTTCCAGAGATGGGTACAGGTTTTGACCAACAGGTGCCAAAGCAGTGTCAACCATGGTGGATGGTTATCTGAACCATTTGATGTGGAATGTGGCATTAGGCAAGGCTGTCCATTTTCACCTTTAGCCTTTGTATTAGCAGTAGAACTACTGGCTATCAAGTAAGAAACAGTAACATAACTGGCATTAGGGTGCCACCATAATGATTACGACGAAGCCAGGTTATAAAAATAAAGCAACTGGCAAACGACACAACATTTTTTTGAATACAAAACAAGATATGTTGTTTTCTTTGATATTCTAAAAACATTTGAAACTTTACAGGACTAAAACTTAACACGAAACAAAACTAAGGCTTTAAAAATGGGCCGACAACCTTATGAACAGAATCTTCCCTTTATATTGGTCGATGGAATTAAAATTCTAGGAATTTATTTTCGAAATGACACCATGGCAAAAAACATCGAAGAGAATTGGAAAGGGAGAATTTAATATATACAAAAACTAATAAAGGACTGGAGCAAAGAGATCTTAGCATTCAAGGTAAAATTGTAGTGATAAAGACTTTTATAGTGAGCAAACTTGTTTTCGTTATGCAAGCTATTGGTATTCCCGAAAATAAAATTGAATAAAATCAACACAGTTTTATACAAATTCATTTGGCAAAGAAAACGCAGCAATCGAAGAGCATTTGAAAAAGTGAAAAGACAAATAATGGAGTATGGATATAAATATGGTGGTGTAAAATTGCTAAATATAAAAGAACTTCAAACGCTCATTTATTTACAATGGGCGGGAAAATTATTTGCATCAACAGAAGAAAAACTGGTCTAAAATTCCCAAGTGGCACTTGAATAAAATATTAAATCATAATGGCATATTCAAATTAATAGCAGGGCAAAGCATGTAGGGCAGTTAGAGAAAATAGATAACGAATTCTGGAAAAACGTGCTAACCGTATATTTGGACAACAAAAAAGAGATCACGTTAAAAGAAATATCTTGCTGTAACTTTCTGTCCCAACCATTATTTTTCAATAATTTGATAAAGTATAAAGATAAAACAATTTTATTTCAAAAGATGGAAAGAAAAGGGATTAGAGCATGTAAGAGATGTAGTGCACGCAACTGAGGCAGACTGCTCCATGTTGAAGAAATAGAGACTATCCTAGGATACAAAAGTGGGTGAGACAATCTTCGAATACAACGCGTTAAAAAATGCTTTGCCAGCAACCTGGTTGCAATGGATAGAGAGCAACAGAAATTCTGGGAATGACTTTGGTTCTGTTGAATGTGACGCGTTCCTATTTAATACCAAACCCCAAAACATAAAACAAATACTTGACAAAAGGAAACAAACAAATGTAACACACGGTGCAAGGGCTTTTGGCACAGAAAATTGAACTTTGAAATAGACGAAAGTATTTGGCTTTCACCAAGGTTAGCTTCAAAGGAAGTCAGACTACGAGAACTTCAATGGAAAATCATCCATAATATTTTATCCAACAAATATACTTTTACACAAAATGAAGGTAACAGAAACAAGCAAATGCGACAACTGTCCGAACGAAATTGATTTTATTGAAAACTTCTTTTTTTATTGCCCTCCTATAAATAAGCTTTGGAAAAGTGTGGAAACGCTTATTTCATATGAAGTTGGCATGTTGATAAAACTCTCTTTGATTGACGTTCTGTTTGGTGTTCAATCAGACCAGATGAATAGATACACCCGTTCAAAGATAAAATCACATTATACTAATTGCTAAAATGTCAATTAGTATTGCTCGAAAAAACCAAAAAATTATCCATAATACAAATAATGTTTGAACAAAA
>JAFLJL010007360.1:0-2500 GCA_018398815.1 Conus ventricosus | reverse complement strand
CCCGTCACTACACAACACAACTATCTGTATCATCCAACAATGTAAACATCATACAGACAATCTCATAAATCGCATCCCCTTTCCTTCAATTACTCTTCATTAACCAGGAAAGACAATATTCCACTATTCTGTTTGCACACTTATAACCTTAAGAGCAAATAAACGTCCATAACTTGCGCATTCCTTGGTTGACTGTCAGTTTCTCTCATCCACTGTGCGACCACGAGCTGAAGCTGCCACACTGTTGTGTCCTCCGATTGGCCAAATCCCAGTTGGGGGACACTGACAACGTAGCTTGAGTCGCACCCTCACATCGAGTCTCTCGGACTCCACCACACTTCGCCCTCTCCACGGAAAAGGCTCCTGTCGGCCTCTCCCACAGGTCTTCTCTGGCTGCAACACCCCACCGTTGTCTGGCAGCTCCCTGTCTAGGCTCCAACAGCTGACACGTCTTGCTGTCGACTGTCCCCACACGGGAGACCAATTCTTCTCGTCGTCGGCTCCGAGGCTACAGCAACCTCCACTGTCTTACGTCCCCACCCAGGAGACAACGAGGCGACAGCTAACCTCTGCTTCACGCTGTATTTTCTTGAGCCCTCAGCAAGACGGGCGAGTTCACTTTCCCTAAAGTGAGTCACAACACTCCCTGGTTTTCCAAGCACCTTATATTCATTCTCAAACAAGAGAGAACCCGAGTTTAACTGGCTCAACCAATGGAATCACGGGCACACACACATCACACAATTTGTACCAATAAATTCCCAAGTTATTTTTATTCCACCAATGGAATCCCTAGTCACCTACACATACACACACACAACAGCTGCTAGCGCCAACAAAGACTTGGGCACCCAGTGGTAAATGCATAACCTCCTATTCAAACTCATGTTCGATTCCCCGAAGCTACCACTGTACTAACAGCCTGGACTTCTCTACCCGCCATGACTGATGTTTCAAGTATTTACTACCTCTATAAAAACAAGGCGCAAACCACTCAATTGGCCGCAGCCTTCCATTCATTCCTCAGAACAAGGACGACTGAATGGTCGCTGTACTCTGCCTGCAGGCTGACGGTCACCTACCCGTGACGGTCACCTGACACGATCGCCTTCCCTTCAGGCCCACTGGAGAACCCAGTGAATAGTCAGCCAGTGGTCGGACTGGACACTCCTCTACCAAGGACCGGCAGGTCGCAACTATTGTCCCTATCCTCGGACATGCGAAACACTTCCCAGTAACTCTCCCCTCCTTCAGTATACGACTCGGGGGATTCCCCTCTGGTGATGCCTGAGTTCGCACATTGAAGAACCCAGAACTTGCTCTCAACAACAGCAAAACTACCCTTAATTTGCCTAAAATGCTCGAGAACATTCGGCCGACTCATTACACCCCGTACCTAAGAATGTTGTTCCAATCAACATTTTCTCCAGGACGAATGTTCTCCAATTGGATAAAACAAACTCAGTTGCATGGGTCGATATAACAGTACTACCTTATGCTTTAAAACATCACTTCCATCAAAATCTCTAACATGGATAATGTAACCCAATTAAAAACAATAAATCAGTCAGATAGTCCATTGAATCACTCAGTCATAAACTGGCTCACATATAATCAAGAACTCTCTCTATAACGTTAGCTATCAGCATGTCCATACATGTTGATTAATCATTCCATTCACTTCTAATACAGCACAACCATGATTAACACAAGATTCAAATTCCGGTGTGTGGCCCAGCCTACTTCACATCAAAATCAAATTCAGGCGTGTGACCACAATCCACGAGGACAACATTCAATTTCAGGCGTGTGGCCCAGCCTACGTAACATCAAAATCAAATTCAGGGGGTGTGGCCACAATCTGCTCACACGGTCTCACCACAATATGCAAATCAAACATTCATCCTGATGTCACAACTTAAGTACATTTTACTGAGCTTGTGACAAAACAACATGAGCAAACAGATATCAATCAGAAAAATCATAAATCATAAAAACGTGAGCATGTACTGATCCCCGCTCCATAATGGGCAATGAACAAAAGCAACATAAATCAAAACTGAAAAATAACACATGAACATAGGCTCAACCCCCCCCTATACTGGGCAATGAACAAGCAATGCATACATGTAAACATAAAAAAATTATATCAGAAAATGAAAAATAACACATGAACATAGGCTCGACCCCGCCCTATACTGGGCAAATAAAACCAAAATAAACCATCATTTTGGCAATCACCAGTTTTCATGTACCCAAAGGTCAGATATCTTACCACAGGGCTGATCTGACACCCACAGCTAGGTTGGCTGCTACTCTGACTCGACCACCTCCCCCATGCTTCTACTCATGAAGTCTGCTGCTACGTTCTGGCTACCCGGGATGTAGCGAACTCTCATAGAATACTCCTGGAGTAGCAGTGACCACCGCATGAGACGACTGCTGGTCAGTTTGCTTGGGCAATGACAGAGGGTCGTGATCGTCTGAGACAAAAGTCCTC
>JAFLJL010007357.1:35000-37881 GCA_018398815.1 Conus ventricosus | reverse complement strand
CTCTTCTCTCTCTCTCTCTCTCTCTCTTTCCTCCTCTCTCTCTCTCTCTCTCCTCCTCTCTCTCTCTGTCTCTCTCTTTCTCTCTGTTGAGTCAACCTAAACCATGGTCCATGTAGTTGTCTCATTTATAAGGCCGAATTCAGCTTGCAAGAATAAAGACAGCTTTAATTTGATTCACTTAAATGCCGGAATAAAAACTAACAAACAAACAACAAAACAAGAACAACAACAAAAAAACGGAAAGGGAAAAGAATGGGATCTGAGATAATAAACAGGCAGGGCTGAAAGACAGAGAGGGAAGGGTTTTTTTATGAGAACAACAAGACGTAGAAGAAGTAGACGCAAAGAGTAATAACGACCCCAGAACGTGGGAATAGGAAACAATCTAATACAGCTCTACCACCACAGCGCAGCTTACAAAACTTTAAGGTTGACATTACAGCAAGGGGTAATATTACATTCCAGGAGGATTCGACCTCTCAACCTACGGCTGCAAACTCGGGTCTCTTCCACTGAGTCAACCAGGCTGACACCCTGCAACATGCTGTCACGAACCATGGGTAGTATTTTGTGAACCGACCCTCTTCTTCTTCTTCTGCGTTTGCAGGCTGATACTCCTGCGGACACTCCCTATATGGACAGGCAAGTATCAATCCCATCTACCCTACAAAGGCAGTGGAGTTTAGTGTGTAAGACCGTTTTTTTTATGCCGCCATTAAGGCAGCCATACTCCATCTTCCAGGAAGGTGCATGCTAGGTGTAACGTGTCATCCACACCAACGGTCAAACTGCCCTTCTCTTCCGAAAGTTGGTGATGGGATTTACGTGTGTGCAAGATGTTATGCGTGCGTTCACACACGGAACCTCGGTTTATAGTCTCATTCGAAGGACTGTATGGGAACTAGAGTCAGAACTAATGTTAGCCCCGAGAGGAAAATCCCCCTATACCGAAACGGCCTGGCGGAGATTCGAACCTGCAACCTTTGGATTACGAGTCCGGCGCTCTACCAACTGAGCTATTCTGGCCCCCTGTAAACCGACCAACTTACTATCCTTGTGTCAGCCATGTGGGTGTAGTGAGAAGCACTCTGTTAAAAAGCGATCAGTAGATTGGGATCAGATCATAATTGTCATCGTCATTCTGGGACATTCTACCCTGCACCATCGCAGCTGCTACCTGGAATACAGATGTGCCAGGTGCTTCGATGAAAAAAAAATGCGTACGATTTTGTATTTGGGGTCAGGTCTTGTATTCAGAGCTAATTCAATGTTTTAATCCAGTTTCCTTTTCACTTTCTTAAGTTTGTCTAAAGATACCAGCCGCCTTGGCGAAGTGGTTAGCGTCGCGGACTCCCGGCTGGGAGGTCGTGGGTTCGAATCCCATCAGAGTCATGTGGGTTTTTCTGCCCCGACCGGCTCCTACCCAGAGTTGAGATTGCTGCGGACTCAGTTGGGAAGACTGGGACCACACAGTCGAGTTTCATCCACTTAATGGATACGTTTCTGAGAGTGTTGCTCAAATTTTCTGACCAACACTGAAGGTGCCTGCATCTCTCGGGCCTGGTTGACGCCGGGATATATTATGAAAGGAAGCGTAGAGTACAGCTCTGTCATGTAGTCTCAGACCGAAATGAAATCCGTAGCATCATCTTAATCATCCTCATTCTCATCGATCAGCATTATTTTTTTTTTTTTAAAATGTCTCAAGTTCTGGGGCCCTTCATGCCCTGCTCTCATGGTGACCTCAATTTCGATGTCCCTCCACGTCTATGGTCTTGGTTTGGTTCCGTCGGGTCACCGGTATCGGCGAGTCCATGGGGGCTGTCGTTGGACGGACGTGGTGGCGCCCTCCGGAGGGAGAGCTCACTCACGCCGGCTCAACGACTAAGCAATTATTGTCGTCAGTAGGGGGCTTAGTAGGTGGTGTCCTGCGTATGTTGGATCAGAACAGGTGCCACTGAACACCACCGAAATGACTCGGCAGCAGTGCAGTGTCTCTTCCGGTGGGTTGCCTCTTGACGACTTGACATTGACTGTTCCCTGTGGATTGTCGGTGCCGGGCTGCGGCGGGGCAGACCGGGCTGTGGCTGTGGACGGAGTGTCGGAATGAGCGGCGTGGTGCACTGCCTCTGAGGTGGCGCAGAGGTTGGGACAGCAAAAAAAAAAAAAAAGGTTGTCTAAAGATTCAATGATGGATTAAGTCCACCTAAATTGGTTTTCCTCTGCTGTTAGGTCTACACACACACACACACACACACACACACACACACACACCTAACTCGCTAACATATATATATATATATATATATATAAAATATATATATAAAATATATAAAATATATATATAAACAGAGTTTAAAACCCACAACACACAAGATAAAAAAAAATTTCCAAAATTTTCGGCTTTATGCCTTCCTCAGTGGTGAGTTGACTGGCCGGCGAGTCACACAACAATTGTACATGCATAAAAAGAACGTGAAAAAAAATCACTGTCTTAAAACAAGAAGCTAAAAAGGAAAAGGATTGCACGTACCAGGCAAATCTTTCAAATGAAAGGGGAGCAAAGGGACGTTATAGTAAGAGGAAGAGGGGCTGATAAGTGTGTGTAAAAGCGTGCGAGCGTCACGCACGTGTGGGAGTGTGTGCGTATATGAGAGAGTGAGTGTGAGTGAGTTTGTGTGTGTGTGTGTGTGTGTGTGTGTGTGTGTGTGTGTAGGGGGGGGGGTTAAAGGTTATAGCCTAGTTATAAGCCCAACTAACAGCATGCGCTTGAGTGGGTGAATGGGGAAAATAAAATAAATGCTTCTCAAATGAGCCTTCAAACAAGCTTGTAGTCTCCAATTTGGGAGACAATCTCCAATGGGGAGGAAGCTCACTAACA
>JAFLJL010007357.1:7500-30000 GCA_018398815.1 Conus ventricosus | reverse complement strand
ATATATTATGAAAGGAAGACGTTGTCGAGTACAAGCTTGTCTGTAGTCTCAGACCCCCCGAAATGGAAATCCGTTAGCATTAGCCCATCATCTTAATCATCTCATTCTCATCGATCAGCATTATTTTTTTTTTGTAAATGTCTCAAGTTCTGTGGCCCTTCATGCCCTGCTCTCATGGTGACTCAATTCGATGATGTCCCTCCACGTCTATGGTCTTGGTTGGGTTCCGTCCGGGTGTCACCGTTTCGGGAAGAACGTCCATGGGGGCTGTCGTAGGAAACGGACGTGGTTGGCGCCCCTCCGGTGAGGGAGAGCTCACTCACGCCGGACCTCAACGACCCCTAAGCAATTATTGTCGTCAGTAGGGGGCCTTAGTAGTAGGTGGTTGTGTCTGGTATGTTGTATCAGATAAACAGGGTGCCACTGCACACACCGAAACTGACTCGGAGCAGTGCAGCTGTCTCCTTCCGGGTGGGTTGCTCTTGACGGAATTGAACATTGGACTGTTCCCCGGTGGCCTTGTCGTGGTTTGCCGGGGCTGCGGGGGGCAGACCGGGCTGTGGCTGTGGACGGTAAAAGTGGTTCGGAATGAGCGGCGTGGGTGCCCACTGCCTCTGAGGGTGGCGCAGAGGTTGGGTGGGACAGCAAAAAAACAAAAAAAAAAAAAAGGTCATTTTGTCTAAAGATTCACTGAAGGAATTACGTCACCTCTAAATTGGTTTTTTCCTCTGCTGTTAGGTCTACACCCCCCACCCCCCCCCCCCCCCCCCCCCCCCCCCCCCACCGTCTAATTACACACACCCACACCCAACACACACACACACACACACCTGTAATCGCTAACATATATATATATATATATTATTAAATATATAATATATATATATATATATATATATATATCTATATAAACAGAGTTTAAACCCACCAACCCACACGATAAACACAAATTTTCCAAACTTTTCGGCTTTTAATGCCTTCCTCAGTGGGTGCGTTTAACTGGCCGGCGGGCGAGTCAACAAAACCTTTGTACATGCCTAAAAAAGAAAGTGGACAAAAAAAATCACTGTCTTAAAACAAGAAGCTTAAACAGGAAAAGGAATTGCACGTTACCAGGCACAAATCTTTCAAATGAATGGGGAGGCAAAGGGACGTTATAGATAAGAGGGAAAGAGGGGCTGACTGAGTAGTGTGTTTGTAAAAGCGTGCGAGCGTCACGCACGTGTTCGGGACAAGTGTGTGCGTATATGAGGAGAGTGAAGTTGTGAGTGAGTTTGTGTGTTCTTGTGTGTGTGTGTGTGTTTGTGTGTGTTTGAGGTGTGTGTGTAGGGGGGGAGGGGTTTTTTGTTTTTTTTTAAAGGTTATAGCCCTGTTATTAGCCCACCTAACGCATGCGCTTGAGTGGGGTGAATCATGAGGGAGGAAAAATAAATATAAATGCTTCTCAAAATGAGCCTTCAAACAAGCTTGTATAGTTCTCCAATTGGGGGACAATCTTCCAATGGGGAGGAGTAATGTCATAAATATACCTTGGGTCAGATACGGGTATTTCGAAACCGCGACAGTTCTCCTCAGTGGACGCGGGGAAAGTGCCGTGGTATACTTTGACTCCCTCTGCTTTTCGGTTTCGGTTTTAAAATGCAATGCTCTCCCAGGAAAAAAAAAAGCAGGTGTGCAATAACCGCGTAGTATGTTTGTTGAGATTTTCAAAAAAAAACCAACCAAGGTCGCTGGCCCCTAGAGGCAAAATGAAAGAGCTCAACACAAACAAGACATTTTCTTGGTAAAAAGTAGAAATATAACAGAATAACCTCTGTCAGACCACAGTTGCTGCGGGCCAGTTCTTCTGGAAATGACATCCCCAAGGGACCCCCTAAATTACAACTAGACTTATAAATTCCAAGGATAAGTACCGAGCCCATTCCAGCAACTTACAGCAGTGCTTGCGTTGTTTGCAATTCTGACAGCAAGAAATATTGCATTATAAACCAAAGCTTGCTGTCTATGTCTCTATTAAATTGAAGAAATGGGAGAGCATAAGGCATTTCATATCTGCCAGGGGCTAGATAAACTTCTTGCCCTAACTAACAGTATGTGCTTGAGTGGGCGTGAATGGGAACAGGGGAAATAAATAAATGTTCTCAAAATGAGGCCTTCAACAAGCTTTTAGTCTCCAATTGGGGATGAGACAATCTCCAATGGGGAGGAAGCCGCCCTAAAGATACCTCCCTGGTCCAGCTCCCGGTATTTCGGAAACCCTGGTCTGTTTCACCTCATAGTGAAGCGGGATAAAGTGGTACTTTGACCTCCTCTGACCGTTACGTTTTTTAAAATGAATGCTATCCCCAGAAAAAAGCTGGTGTGCAATCCGTACGTAAGTTTGTTGGAGTTTTCAAAAAAACCAACCAAAGGGTGCCACCTTAAGAAGGCGAAAATGAACAAGAGCTCCAAAACAGCTACATTTTATTGTACTCATATAAAAAGGAGAAAATATTAACGACTTAACCTCGTCCAGGGTACACAAGTTGCTGAGGGCCAGTTCTTCAAATCTAAGACAATAAGTGGCAAGCTTGTTTATAATTCAATATTTCTTGCTGTCATGAAACACCAAGCTACTCTGAAAGATGTGGAATGGTTGCTCGGTAACTTTATCCTTGGGGGAGGAGAGCGAGGGGGGATGGGTGTTAAGGCGTGCCCGTGATAAGTAGGGGAGAAAGCGGGTCTCAGTGGCAAGGTGGGCGGTTATAGAGAGTGGGGCGCCGACAGGGGGCGGGGGGGTTACTAGAGGTAGAAGAAGGAAGAAGAGTACATGGCAGAGGCGAGGGTGGGAGGGTGGAGACGGTGTGTGGAGGTGGCATTTTTGGTTTCCCGGTTTGAGGGAATCACAGGGAGGAGGGGACAGTGGAATGTGGTGCTCATTGGTTTGGCTGGGGGCTATCCCTTCTTCATCTTTCTTTTCTCTTTGCGCCGTTCTCTTTATTTCTTTCCATCTCTTCTAATTCTCTATTTTTTCTGTCTGTCTTGTCTGTTTCTGTCTGCCTGTCTGCCTGTATCTCTCTCCTCGCTTCTCTCTCTCTTCTCTCTCTCTCTCTCTCTCCTCTCTCTCCCTCTTTCTCCTCTCTCTCTCTCTCTTCAAAACCAAAAGAAAGACAAGAACGAGAAAAGAAAGGGTTGTTAAAAATCATGCGACTGGGGACACATGAAAAGGAGCCTAAGAACTAATTCTCTTAGAGAGAGGAGAGAGAGAGGAGAGGATGTGAGAGAGCGGATAGTGGAAAGAGGGAGCAGAGAGGAGAGAGGGAGAGGAGAGAGAGGAGCGAGAGAGATGGGCGAGAGGATAGGAGGAGCGAGATCGCAGAGAGGAGTGAGAGGAGAGAGCAGGAGAGGAGATGAGAGAGCGATAGAGAGAGAGAGAGGAGAGAGAGGAGAGGGTGGTGGGAAATTTTTGAAAAAGAAGAAGGGATACAAAACAATCGATCACTTCATTAACATACACTGACAGAGAACATTTTTACAATTAAATAGTCAAAAAAACAACAACCCAAACTGCCACACACACACAACACACACATTACACACACACACACACCCAACAACACACACACACACAACACACATACACACACACACACAACACCACCCCCCCCCACACACACTTACACACACCTAACTGAAATTGTTCTTCCGGATGCGAACTAGTTTTTGAACATTAGTCTTTTATTTCATTTTTCTTTTTAATTTTATTAACAATATGCAAACACATCGGTGTGTACTTTCAATGAGCTTTTTCATTTTTATTGTTGTTCTTGTATAGCGTGGGTTTTGGCCTCTACATGTCTTCCTATTTGGTGTTTGTTTTTTTCATCAGCATCTTATTTTTTGAAATACAAAAATGGAAGCTCGTCTCATCATTTCTTAACTGAACATTGTGGACCAATGCTCCCCGTCGTCTACTCGTGTGTTTGGTGTGTTTTCGCTCGGATTGTTTTTTTTTTTTTTTTTTTTTTTTTTTTTTTTTTTTTCTTTTTTTTTTTTTAAAAAAACGCTGAATAAGATAAGACAGCCCAATATGATTGAATGTTGCCTAAATTCGTATGAGAAGAATAAGGTTTTTAATTTTTACTGCGAGATTTTGAATATTTTGAATCAAGACAAGGTCCAGATTATTATAAAGGCATATCCCATTGGTCTTGGTATTGATTAGCTTTTCGTTTTCTGGCATGCTAACTATAGTGGCAGGAGAGAAGGAAACCGTAACGCAATGTCAGCAAAAAAGAATCGTGGGTGGGGGCCTCTGTATAGGGGCTTCTTCTGCTGACACTGACTGACTCTGTGATTTGAAAAAGTTGATTTGTTATGGAAAAAAAACGGCCCTCTCTCCTCTCTCTGTCTTCTCTTCTCTTCTCTCTCTCTCTCTCTCTCTTCTCTTCTCTCTCTCTCTCTCTCCTCTCTCTCTCCTCTCTCTCTCTCTCTCATCTCGCTTCTCTGTTCTTCGTATTCTACAGGGCTCTTCGAGCTATCAGTACATTACGTAATTCCCTTAATGCAATTCCGTTACCATTTTATGTTCTCTCTTTGACATTTTAATAAAATTGTTTGTTTTTTTTTCGGCGCTTTGTTTTTGTCTTCTTTCCCCTGGTCCCCGCTTGTAAATATTTAATGTACCCCCCCCCCCCCCCCCCCCCCCCCCCCCCCCCCCCCCCCTTGACATACCCCCCCCCCCCCCCCCCCCCCCCCCCCCCCCCCCCCCCCCCCCCCTGGCCTTCTTGACATAAAGGCCTATCGGTAGCGCAATTGTCAATAAAAAAAAAAAACCGTTTTTAATTTATCTTCCCTGATCTGATCTCTGGTCTCTCTGTCTTCTGTCTTGTCTGTGGGTGCTGTGTCTGGTTACTCTCCTCGATATATTCTCTCTCTGTCTCTCTGTCTCTCCCTCTCTCTCTCTTTCTCTATGTCTCTCTGCCCCCTCTTCTTCTCTGTCTCTATTCGCGCTTCGTCTCTTCTCTCTCTCTCTCTCTCTCTTCTCTCCTCTCTCTCTCTCTGTTCTCTGTTCTCTGCCTCTCTGTTCCTTCTTCTCTCTGTCTCCTGTTCTGTCTCTCTCCCCCCTTGTCTGTCTCTATCTGTCTCTGTCTCTGCTGTCTCTGTCCTCTGTCTCGACTCTCTGTCTCTCTTGTCTCTCTCTCTCTCTCTCTCTCTCTCTCTCTCTTTGCAGCCGGGACTCTGGGACTGGTGTTGTCAGAGGGGAAAAAGAGGGGAAAAAGCAGACGGGGCAACTGGGGGATGGAATCAAACAAATGGGAGAACCCACAACATGGGGATGGCCGGGAAAACGAGAACGTTCTGAGAGAGAAGGGAGAAGACGAGAGCAAAAGACAAAAGAAGAGCGTCCTGAGGGCAAACACACACAAAGAAAAAGAGTGTTCTAGGTTACAACAAAAATATAATTCACATTGTAGTAGATGTTGAAAGCTTCTATTTTTTTTTTTCCGTTCCCTTCCTGGGACAGGAATGCGCGCCCGAGGGTCGTCTGTTCGTGACTAGCTTGAACTGTAAGCAAGCGTCCTATTGGATTAAGTTTTCATTAGAATTATGGAGGTAATTTAAAAATATAAGTAAAATAAAAACGGGGCAGCCGGGGGGGGGAGGGGGGGGGGGGGGGGGGAGGGCGGGGGGTCGGGGGGGGGGGGGATGGGGGACGGCGGGGGGGGGGGGGGGGGGGGGCGGGGCGGGGGGGGGGAGGGGGCGGGGGGGGGGGGGGGGGGGGGAGGGCTGGCGGGGGGGGGGGGGGGGGGGGGGGGGAGGGGGGTAGGTCGCGGGGCGGGGAGAGGGGGGCGGGGGCGAGGGGGGGGGGGTGGGGGGAGGGGGAGGGAGGGGGGGGGGGGGGGGGAGGGGGGGCGGGGGGGGGGCGGGGGGGGGGGGGGGGGGTGGCGGGGGGGGGAGGGGGGGGCCCGGGGGGAGGGGGGGGGGGGTGGGGGGGGGGGGGGGGAGGGGGGGGGAAAGGGGGGGGGGGGGGGGGGGGGGGGGAGGGGGGGCGGGGGGGGGGGGGGGGGCCGAGGGGGGGGTGGGGGGGGGGGGGGGGGGGGGCGGGGGGGGGGGGGAGGGGGGGGGGGGGAGGGGGGCGGAGGGCGGGGGTGGGGGGGGGTGGGGGGGGGGGGGGGAGGGGACGGGGGCGGGGCTGGGGGGGGGGGGGAGGGGGGGGCGGGGGGGGGGGGAGGGGGAGGCGGGGCAGGAGGTTTATGGGGGGGGGGGGGGCGGGGGGGGGGGGCGGGGGGAGGGGGGAAGGGGGGAGGGGGGAGGGCGGGGGGAGGGGGCGGGCGGGGGGGGGGGGCCGCAGGGGGGGCGGGGGGGGGGGGGGGAGGGGTGGGCTGGGGGGGGGGGGGGGGCGGGGGGGCCCGGGGGGGGGGGGGGGGGGCGGGGGGGGGCGGGGTGGGGGGGGCGGGAGGGCCCGGGGGGGGGGCGGGGGGGGGGGGGGGGGGAGGGGGGGGGGGGGCTGGGGAGGGGGGGGGGGGGGGGGGGGGGGGGGGGGGGGAGGGAGGGAGAGGGGAGGAGGAGGGGGGGAGGCGGGGGGGGGGGGGGGGAGGGCGGGAGGGGGGGGCCGGGAGGGGGGGGGGGGGGAGGGGACGGGGGGGGGGGGGCGGGGGGGGGGGGAGGGCGGGGGGGGGGGGGGGGGGGGGGGGGAGGGGATGGGGAAGGGGAGGCGGCGGAGGGGGAGGGCTAGGGGGGGGGGGGGGGGGGAGGGGGGAGGGGGGGGGCGCGGGGGGCGGTAGGGGGGGGGGGAGGAGGGGGGGGGGGGCCGGGGAGGGGGGGGCGGAAGTTTTTTTTTTCGAAGGAGGAGGGTTTTTTTCTTAGGCAAGGGTTTTTTTTTTTTAGGGGAGGAGGGGTTTTATTTTTATTTGATTTATTTGTTTTTTTTATTTACCTGTTTTTTACAGGGCCCGTGAATTGATTGTTGAAATTGATTGTGATGGGTGTTATTATTTTTTTTTGGAGGGTGAGGAGGAGGGAGGCGAGGGTTTTT
The DNA here is from genome assembly GCA_018398815.1 of Conus ventricosus. Taxonomy (NCBI): domain Eukaryota; kingdom Metazoa; phylum Mollusca; class Gastropoda; order Neogastropoda; family Conidae; genus Conus; species Conus ventricosus. The sequence goes on along the minus strand of JAFLJL010007357.1, from coordinate 22,982 downwards.
ATTTTTAAGTTATTAGGGTATATTTTATTTTTTGTTATGGTATGTTTTTATTTTAATTTAAAGGGCCGTGTTTGCAAGATGAAGGAAGTTGAACAAAGATGACGAGTAAATGAAAAAAAAATGAAGAGGAAGAGTCAGGAAAAGAAGGACGTTGAAACTGAATGACGAAGAAAAATGAAAAAAAAAAAAGAGTAAGGGAATAGGTGTGGTTTGTGGATTATTCGGGAACAAGGTGGACCGTGGTCTTCTGTGGGATGGTTAAGTTAAGGACAGAGGAGGCAGGGTGGGAAGCGGTAGATGGAGGGGGGAAGGGTAAGGAGGGTTTCTGGTTTTTTCTGGCAGGAAGGAAAAGTAAACCTAATGGTGGCTTTGGAGGGGGGGGGGGGGGGGGCGGGGGCGGGGAGGGGGGGGGGGGGGGGGGGGGGGGGGGGGGGGGTCGGGGGGGGCCGGGGGCGGGAGGGGTGGAGGGGGCGTGCCAGGGGGGGGGGGCCGTCGTGGGGCGCGGGGGGGGGGGGCGCGAGGGGGGGGGGGGCTGGGGGGGGGGCGGGCGCAGGGGCGCGCGGGGCGTCGCGGCGCCCGGGGCGCGTCGGAGTGGGCGTCCGCGTGGTGTCGGGTGGCGGTGGGGGGGGCGTCGTGGAGATTGCCGTTCGTTTGGGGCGGCGTGGGCGCCGTCGTCCGTGGGTGGGCGTGGGAGACGGGGGGGCGGTTGAGATGGAGTAGACGTCGCGCGTGGGATCGGGCGGCGGGCCCGTTCGGCGCGGTTGGTTCGACGCGTTTGGAGCAGGGCCCGTTTCGGGGCGTGGGGCGTGGGCGTCGCCCGTGTGTGTGGAGAATGGAGGCGCAGGCGCCGGCGTGGAGCCCGCGCCGCGTGGCGGGGCGTGGCGTCGGGGGGGCCGTTTCGTGGGGGGGGGGCGGCCGTGGCGTGCCGGGGGGCGGCGTGTGGGGGCGGCGGCGAGGCTCGTTTTTGGAGAAAAGGACCGTGCGTGGAGCGTGGGGGGCGTGGGGCGTCCCCGGGCCGCGGGGTGGAGACGTGGAGTTCTGGAGAGGGCGTGGAGAACCCGTGGAAGGCCGGTCGTGGCCAGGGGCGTTTGGGTTTGGAAGGTGGAGAGGGCGGGGCCGTGGAGGCAGCGTTGGAGAGGGTCCGAGTCGTCGCGCGTGCGTCGGCGTTGGGCCGTGTCGCCGCGTGGGGCCGTGGCGTCGTCGTTGGCCCGTTCTGGGCGTGGGCGCGTCGCCGGCCGGGCGCTGGAGGGCCCGCCGTGGAGAAGTCGTGGCGGGCGTGGGGCCGTGGTGGGCCGTCCGTCGGGGGGGTGGAAGCGCGTGGGGGCGCGTTGGGCGGGGGGCGGCGTGGCCGTTCGTGGAGGGAGGAGGATGGACGTCGCGTGGCGTTGGTTGGGGGGGGGCGGGGGAGGCCGCGCTGGGGACGTTGGAGTGGCTGTGGAGGGGGGCGCGGGGCGTGGGGGGCGTGCGGGGGGCGGCGGGGCCCGGGGCGCAGGGGGCGTCGGGGCGTGGAGGATTGCCGGGGGGGGGGGGAGGGGGCAGGTGAAGAGGGGGGGGGGGGGCGTGGGGGGGGGCGTAGGGGGGGTGGGCGAGGAGGGGGCGCGGGGGGGTGAGCGGCCCCACACCCCCCCCCCCCCCCCCCCCGGGTCGGGGGGGCGGGTGGGGGGGGCGTATCGTGGAGAAGACGGGGGCGGGCCGGGGCGGGGCGTGGACCCCCGCCCGGGGTGGTCGGCGTGGAGACGGGGCGGGCGTGGAAGAAGAACGTCGGAGGAGGGGGCGGGGGGCCGCGTGTTGGGCGTGGAGGAACCCGTGGGGGGGGGGCCCCCGGGGGGGCCGCGGGCGGGCGGGACGGCCGCGGGGGCGTCGGGGGAGGGGCGTGGGCGTTTGGAGAGACGTTCGTTGGGACGCGTGTGGCGTTGTGGAGAAGGGGGGGGGGCGGGGCCGTGGGCGGGCGTGGACGCCGTGGAGACTGGGGGCGTGGCGGCGCGGGGGGGCGCGTGGGCGTAGGGCGTCCGTGGCGCGTGGCTGTTGTCCGGGGGGCGTTGGGGGGGCGGGGCGGGGCCCGGCCGCGTGGGGGGCCGTTGCGGGGCGCGCCGTGGGGGGGGCGTATGGAAGAGGGAAAGGGGGGGGGTCGAGTTTGGGGACGTGGGCGAGGGGCGCGTCGCGTGTCGAGGAGGGGCGCGTTGGGAGCGTCGCGTGCGGGGTGGGCGCGTTGGCATGGGAGGGCCCGTCGTGTTCGTGGGCGGGGCGCGGGGCTGGGCTTGCGCTTTCGTGGGCGTGGCGAAACCGTGGGTCGTGGGAGATTGTCGTTTCGCGGTAGCGGCCGTGGCGGGGCGTGGAGGAAGAATTGCGTTGGGAAGAAAGAAGAACGTGGGTCCGCGTCGTATGGAGAGGGGCGGGCGTGGCGTGTGGAAGAGACCCGTGGTGGAGACGTTGGATGGGCGGTGTGTCGTTTTGGGGGCGTCCTCCGTCGCCGGTTGTCGTCGCGTGGAGGCGCGACCCGAGTGGAGTTGAGGAAGAGGAGGGGGATGGCAGAAAAAGGAAACGGAATGGAGAGAAGAGAAGGGAGGGAGTCCGGGCGTGGCGAGAGGAGAAAGAGAAGAAAATGGAAGGGGGGGGTGGGGGGAGGTTTTTTTGGGGGGGGGGGGGGGGAGGGAGTAAGGGGGGGGGGACCCGCCCGTGCACGTGAAAGAGTGAGAATGAACAGAGGTGAAAATGGCGCAGTTGGGGGAGTACGGAAAAGGACAGATTGTGGGCGCAGTTGTCGTGAATAGTGGAGGGGGGAGGGGGGGAAAGAGAACAGTTACAGTGGAAAGCGTGGGGAGTGCGGTGAGTGAAGAGAAGAGTAGAGAGGAGTTATGGGAGGTATGGGGAGGTATAGTGTGTGGAAAGAGTGAAGACGAGGAAGTGAGGGAAAGTGATGATAAGTGATTGATGTAGAAGAGCGGGGGAGTGAACGTGTTTGCGGTTAGTGAGATTGAGCGGTGACGGGAGGGGGAAGGAAAAGTGACGGGAGTGAGTACGTGAAGTTAGGAGATTGGGTGCCAATGTGAGAGGGCGGTAGTAGTCAAGCAGGGGAGTAAGTTCGTGGGAGGTTAGGTAGTTGAGGAGAACGTAGGAAAGGGAGTGAATAGGTGAAGTGATTGACGAGGGTGGGGAAGGTGAAGAGGGCGGGGGGGGGTTGATTGTTTTTGTTGGGGTGGTTTTTTGGGGGTTGTGACATGGTGGTTGGTGGTTTCCGGCATTTCAATTGGGTGGGGGGGGGGGTGTGGGGTCTGGGTTGGGGCATTGTTCTGCCCATTTGGCAAGGGGTGGCATTTCGGGGGTTTCGTGGTGGGTGTTGTTTTTTGGATTTGGGTGGCCATTTCCTTTCGTTGAAACAAACCCCATGAAGGGGGACCGGCTGGACCGTGGTGTTGATTGGGACGAGATGGTGCTTGCCCCTTCCACATCTACTCTTTCTCTCCATGTCACTGTGTGTGTATTTGCCCACCCCCCGCCACAGTCTGTCTGTCGTGGCTCTTGTTCTATGTCTGCATATCTGGCTATGTTCTTGTCTGCTTGCCCTGACCCTTCTCTCTCTCTCTCTTCTCTCTCTCTCTCTCTCTCTCTCTCTCTCTTAACTCCCCTCTCTTCCTCTCTCTCTTCTTCTTCTTCTCTCTCTCTCTCTCTATCTTCTCCTCTCTCTTCTCTCAAATAAAAGGAAAAGAAAAAACAAACGTGTTTTTTTACGAACAAAACGTCGGGATTCTTTGAAACGGAACTTCAGCAAATGTTGAAGTATGGAGTGAGAGCGGAAGAAGACGGAAGAAAAAAAAAAAGACGAGACGAACGAAGCTAGAAGAAAAAAAAAGAAAGGAGAAAGAAAAAAGGAAAAAAGAAAAAAAAAAAGAAGCGTAGAAGAAAGAAGAAGAGGAGGAGAGGAGAGCGAGAGAGAGAGCGAGAGAAGGGGAAGAAGAGAGAGAGAGAGAGAGAGAGAGGAGAGAGAGGAGAGAGGACGAGTAGGAGAAGAGAGAGAGGAGAGGATAGACGGAGAGAGAGAGAGAGAGAGAGGGGGAGAGAGAGTGGTGGGAGCGGGAAGTGGGGAGGGAGAGAGGAGATGGGAAGAGAGAGAGCTGGAGAGAGGAGGGAGAGGAGAGAGCAGTGACGACGGAACCGGAGAGAGAGGAGAGGGGAGGAAGAGAGAGAGAGAGAGAGAGAGAGTCAGACATACAAGACAGACAGGCTTAGCTAGATGTCAGAGCGAAAGAAAAGAGAGGAGAGAGGGGAGGGAGAGGAGTTACGACAAGATTTTATTCATTCGGTTGTTTTCCCGAGGGAGGAACGTCGCGTAGGCAGCACAGCAAATTTTGCCTTCGTTTTTGTTTGTTTGTTTGTTTGTTTGATTTGTTTGTTTGTTTTTTTGTTTGTTTGTTTGTTCTGTTTAAAACGGGGACATTTGAATACAGAACGGAAATTCCTTCTGTAACAGTTGTTTTTTTTTTTTTTGTTTTAAACGACATGTGGGAGGAAGGGGAGAATGCGGAATTCGTCCGTTCGGTTGGTTTTATGGTATATTTATTGTATCTATTTATTAATACTTTGTTCTTCTTACCTGTATCGGAAGCATTTGGTACAATCTGTTTATATATTTTATTTTTTTTTTAAAGCGATTCGATTTTACTGGTACTTTGTTTTAATTTGAGGAAAATGTCTTTAGCGTGTGTCCTTTTTTTCAATTTTCATACATTATACAAGTAGTTAATGTGATCCGGGGCACTTGCAACAGTATTAGAAAGCTAAAGAAAGCTATTGGTGAATGTTACTGAATATTTCAGACGTGTGTAGGTTTCTACTACCATATCTCACTCTCTCTCTCTCTCTCTCTCTCTCTCTCTCTCTCTCTTCCTGTCCGATCTGTATTGTCTGTTTCTCTCGCTCTGTGTCTCCGATCCATCTTCTGGTCTGTCTGTCTCTGTAATATCTCTGTCTGTCTTGTCTGTCTCTTTCGGTGGTCTCCTCACCTCCCCCCTCTCGCTCTCTCTGTCTATGTCTGTGTGGTCTCTTGGTCTCTGTCTCTGTTGGTTCTCTGTTCTGTCTGTCTGTCTGTTCTGTCTGTCTGACTCTCACTCTCTCTATCTCTCTCTTCTCTCTCTTCTCCTCTCTCTCTCTTCTCTTTCTCTCTCTCTCTCTCTCCCCTTCTGTCTTCTGTCTGTCTGCCAGCCTGTCTGTCTGTCTGTCTCTCTGTTTATTTTTTCTCTCTCTGTCTCTCTCTGTCTCTCTGTCTCTACTCTCTCTCTGCCTCTGTCTCTCTGTCTCTCTCTCTCTCTCTCTCTCTCTGTCCGTCCTCCCGTATCCCTCTATGTCTCAATATCTTGTCTGTCTGCATATCTCTGTCTGCCTGTCTGCCTGCTCTTTCTGTGTCTTGCACTCCCCTCCCCCGTCTCCTCTGTCTCTCTCCCCTACCCTTCTGTCTGTCTTGACTGCCTGTCTGTCTGGCTGACTGTCTTCTCTCTCTCTCTCCTCTCTCTCTCTCTCTCTCTCTCTCTCTCTTCTCTCTCTCTCTCTCTCTCTCACTCTCACTTCTCTCTCCACTCATAAAATTTCTCGACTTATGGAGAATCTGTGAGAAGAAGAGCAGTCAGTTAGTGATCTCAGTCCGGCGGACCTGGTCCACAACCACCGCAGTGACCACCTGGACACCAGGTTCCCTCAGTGGTCAGTCCACCTCGAGCTTGTCCAGCAGGCATGTTGACAGCCCAAGCCTCTGCTCCAGCATGTGCCCATTGTGTGATGACCTTCGCAACGGTGGGGAATGGGGCTGTGGGTAGGGTGGGGAGGGGTGGGGGAGGATGGCCGGAAAGCTGGTCGTTGGCCTGGGGGGGGGAGGGGGGGGGGGGGTTGACCAACTTCAAGCAGCCCTTGATGTAGTAAGCCAGTGTGGCCATCTGAGGAAGGAATGAACGCGACGACGAAGGACAGCAGAAGAAAGAAGAAGAAGAAGAAGAAGAAGAAGAAGAAGAAAAGAAGAGAAGTAGCTAGTAGTCGTAGTGTAGTAGTAGTTAGTAGTAGTAGTAGTAGTAGTAGTAGTAGATGAAGAAGAAGCAGAGACGACGAAGACGAAGAAGAGAAGCAGAAGAAGAAAGTATGAAAGGAAACACACACCCACACACACACACACACACACCCACACACACACACCCCACACACACAAACACACCACACACCACACCCACACACACACTGTCCTACGCTCATCTTTAAAGTGAAAAGACGTTAAATCGCAGAACAACAACAACACACACACACACACACACACTCCACTCACTCACACACACTCTTATACACACACACACACACACACACACCACACACACACACACACACACACACACACACACACACACCCACCCACACCCCACTGTCTAATATCACTTTTAAAGTGAAAAGACGTTAATCGAAGAACAAAACCAACACACACACACACACACCACACTCACTCACTCACACACACTCTTATACACACACACACACCACACACAACACACACACACACACACACACACCACACACACACACACACACACACCTCTCTCTCTCTCTCTCTCTCTCTCTCTCTCTCTCTCTGCACGCGCGCGCGCACACCACACAACACACACACACCACACACACACACACACACACACACACACCCCAACACCCCCACTCAGCACGCATGCACGCCCCGCACGCACGCATGCATGCTTCTCACACCCCAGCCCCCACCCAACCCCAAGCGGCACCCACCATGCAAACACACCCTTCAAAAAGAAGGATTAATTTGCGAGTCAAAATGAGAGAAATCAAAATTGACCTGAGCGCTGCGAAATGAACAGCTTCTTTTTCTTTTCTTCATAATGTCAAGGTCATTGTCTCAGGCATTAATAATGCATTCAAACAGGAGCAAGTAAATCGTAACAGCAGCCGTTGGTACCAGACTGCCCAAACTCTCGGAAAGGAGAATTCAGAAAACTCCGAAACCACACAGGACCATGCTATACTGCCTTTAATATGGCTTCGCGAATGCACGTGATTGCCAGCTATGGCAAAAGTCTGTACACGAGCGCAGTTATGGATGCCTCCTTGACCAAAGCGACGTAGCATCCGCGTCAATGTTCCAATCCAAGTCTTAACCATAGTTCACATTTCTCATGTTTTTTTAAGGAACCTTTCATGTTCTGAACTGTCCCCCCCCCCCCTATAACCAAACAAAAGACCCTGAACACACAGAAAAGAACCAATCAAAACATGTATTGTATTTAATTTATTTAGTTTTATTTTTATTTTTTTTAACAAATGTAGCGTTTTATTATTGGGTAATGCCACAATACCCCTCACAGAAATGCATCTCTCTCTCTCTCTCACTCTCTCTCCTCTCTTCTCTCTCTCTCTCTCTCTCTCTTCTCTCTCTCTCTCTCTCTCTCTCTCTCTCTCTGAGTCTCTCTGTCTCTGTCTCTGTCTCTCTGGTTGTGGTGTGTTTGTGTGTGTGTTGTGTGTGTGTGTGTGTGTGTGTGTGTATGTGTGTTTGCGTGTGTGTGTGGTGTGTGTGTGATTGTGTTGTGTGTGTGTGTGTGTGATTGTGTGTGTGTGTGTGTGTGTTTCTGCCAATGCTGTTTCATTTTCTCTTCTCTCTCTCTCTCTCTCTCTCTCTCCTCTCTTTCTCTCTCTTCTCTCTCTATCTCCTTCCTTCTTCTCTCTCTCTCCTCTCTGTCTTCTCTCCCTCTCTCTCTCTCTCTCGCTCTCTCTCTCTCTCTCTCTCTATCTCTCTCTCTCTGTCACTCTCTCTCTCTCTCTCTCTCTCTCTCTGGTATGTTTCTCTTCATTGCTTGCCTTCTTATTTTTTAACCCTCTGTGTCTTTTGTAATGGTCTTTTCAGGTAGTGCGCGTGTCAGGATGGGAACCCAGTCATTATATGAGAGAGAGAGAGAGGAGAGACGACAGTGAGAGAGTGAGCGAGCGAGGAGGAGGTGGAGGGAGAAGGAGGGACGAGGGGAGGAGGAGGAGAGGGAGAGAGCGGAGAGAGAGAGAGAGAGGTGTGTTTGTTTGTGTGTGTGTGTGTCGTTCGTTTGTTGTGTGTTGTGTGTATGTGCGTGCGTGCGTGCGAAGCGTGCGTTGCGTGCGTGTGCGTGCGTGCGTTCGTTTGATGCGTGGCGTCGCGTGGCGTGCGTGCGTATGTGAGTGTCGTGTCTCTGTGTGAGTGTGTATGTGTGCGTGTGTGTGTGCGAGTGCGTGTGGTTGTGTGTGTGTGTGTGTGTGTGTGTGTGTGTAGTGTGTGTGTGTGTGTGTGTGTGTGTGGTGTGAAGCGGTTATTGGAGTGAGTGCAGGGGGTGGTTGTGTGTTGATAGAGCCTTTGTTGATTAAGATTGGTCGTTTCTGCTGGCTGTGTTAGCATGCATGTGTGCATGGTGAGGAGGAGAGAGAGCTGGAGCGAGCGAGAGAGAGAGTGGAGCGCGAGAGGAGAGATGTGAAGGGGGGAGAGAAGAGAGAGAGAGAGGAGAAGAGGAGAGAGAGAATTGCAGAGAGAGAGCGAATGGGCAGTACAGGCATGAGTAGACTCATGAAAGTAGTGCTTGGAAAAATTGTTTGGGGGGTGGGCTGAAAGGTCGGAAGATGATTGTCCTCACAATGTGCAGCAGGGAACGATGCCTGATCTATCCTTTGTAGCTCTCAATTCTTTGTCTCCCTGACCCAATCCCACGTGCCCGACAACAATGCCCCTGCACTCAGGATGGCCTGACCTTATTCTGTCGGCTCTTTAACGACATCGGCCTCTTAGGACCAGGGGGAAGCTACACACCAGAGACATTGACTTGTAACTCTCGGTCTCTCTATTCCCGCTGAGGTTCACAAGATGGCTTGTTCATGAAAGCTGAAGTCAATCCCGGGAAATGGACAAGTTGTATTATGTATTATCATAACGACTATTTACATAGCGCCTATTCTCGGCTAGAGAACGAAGCTCTAAGCGCTTTATAATCAAACTGTTCATCCAACGGGCTGCCTACTGGGTAGTGCCGACTTCAAGAGCTGCCAGCTGCGCTTCATTCAAGTCGTTTCCCTGTGGTAATCCCGGTCAGTATCGTTCAATATCGATCCTCAGTTTCTTACTTCCTTCATTCTTTCCATTTTCTCACGCAGGTGCATGCTATGGGTAAGTGTCATCCATCCCAACGCCAACTGACTTCTCTTCCGAAAGTTGGTGCTGGGATTTTAGTGTGTGCAAGATGTTATGCGTGATTCACACACGGAAGCTCGGTTTATTGTCTAATTCCAAGCTTGTGAGGAAGAAGACGCTGCCTCCGGGTGATGGACTATTATTTATTGAGTAAGCATAGGTGGAAATTCCCTTCGGATTTGTGCTGGTGATTCAAAAGTACAAACCTTACACAAAGATACATAAACAAACACCATCGGGTACTTGTATCTAAATGACGAGATCGTCTTTTTCCTTTCCCAAGCCACTGCATGATCACGTCTATCTGTGTTGAAAAATCAACTTTAAATATATGAAATGAAAATGAATGAGCCAGGGAACATATAAACAATAAACAGTAAATAAGTAGGTTACCTTTTTCTCATAAAAAAACCTAACACAGAATAACTTATATTCAAGGACTGGCACAACCTTTTAACGGAATACAGTCAACCAATACAAAGACGAAAATCTAATAGTGGGGGGAAAAAAACCAGGGCAGCAAAACAAACCCCTTGTCATTGGTAACAGATTTGGACTTAAGGGTGGGGGAGGGGGGGGGGTGAAGATGAACAAACTGGGACCATTGAAATTAAGAAAATATCTTATAGATATGCAAACTCTTCCCCAGCTGCACCACTATTATATTGTTCGTCTTTGATTTGTCTGACTTTATTAAGTTTACATGGCTGATGCCAGTCTTGATAAAAGTTTACTCTATGTGTTAGGTTTTTTATGGGGAGCAAACGGTACCCTACTTTTTACAGTTTAAAATTAAGGTCTAGTATAGCAAACCCGTTAGGTTTGTTGTCAATATAAAACTAGTTATCACAATCACGACTGTGTCCTATTCTCTGTTCTTTTGAGTTTGGTACCTACTCCACCTCATCCTCTCTCCCCTTCATACACTCATCTCCGGTTCATAAATTAAATTTGGATGGATCATCCGCTCTTTGCTGCCTTTGTCATGTCCATGACTTAGTGGTCGTCTGTTAAAAGTGTTGGTTCTCTTTGTAAGACATTCGACCAATGTAGGCTGATGTAAACGTGTATATATCTTGGGATGGTTCCGAACGATGTGGATTGTTTGAAGATTGGGTGACGCAGATTTGTTCCTCCAAGTACCTTTCCCCTTTCATCTTCTTTTCACAATACTCTCCATCTATTGAACTATTAACCAAGAAGAAGCCTTCTTTTCAAATTGATGACGATGGGTTATTGGTCATTTGACGCGCAGGTCACTGGAAGTCGCCGTCGTATAATGTCTGTTCGTCTGTCTGTCTGTCTGTCTGTCTGTTGTCGTCTCTCTCTCTCTCTCTCTTCTCTCTCTCTCTCTCTCTCTTCTCTCTCTCTTCTCTCTCTCCTGTCCGTTTTGTCAGTCTGTTCTGTTTGTCAGTCTGTCTCTTTATCTTTCTGTTCTTCTGTCTCTCCTTCTTCTTCTATTACCTGAGTGGTGTGTGTGTGTGTGTGTGTGTGTGTGTGTGTGCCGTGTGTGTGTGTGTGTTGTGTTGTGTCAGTATGTGTGTGTGTGTGTGGGGTGTGTGTGTGTGTGAGATGTTGTGTGTGTGTGTGTGTGTATTGGTGTGCTCATGCGGTACGCGTATGAGAGGAGAGAGAGAGAGAGAGAGAGACGAGTGGAGAGAGAGAGAGAGAAGAGAGAGAGAGAGGAGCGAGAGAGAGGACGAGATGAGCGAGCACGAGAGAAAGGGAGAACGCGAGAGGACGAGAGAGGGAGGAAGGGGGTGGGGATAAGGACACGATCACGAGGTGAAGTGGGAACAAGGAGACAGAGGACGGGGGTGAAAGTAGTTTGTCCTCTCTATTTACTGAGGAGGTGATGGCTGATGTCACCTTTACACTTTTCATTCGTGTCCCATGAGGTGAAGGCCGTGTCACCGTTACCCTTTTTCATTCTGTGTCCCTAGACCCCGTCCCACCCAGCCTCACCACTCTTTCCCTGCACTTAGGAACTTAGGTCTGGATCTATACTGTCGGCTCTTTGTTCGATAGTGACCTTTTAAGATAGCGGAAGTCTCCTATAGGACCACTCAAATTAGCTGCTTTTTGCCTTACGTGACCGCTCAGTGTCCAACAAGATGGCATTGTTCACGTCAGGCGAAAGTCCTCACAGGGAAACGGCCAAGTAGTGAAGGAAGGGAAAGAGAGAGAGGTCTTATAGTGAGAACAGCCTCGAGTTGCGTAAGCGTTGTTGATTATTACTTCCATTCCGAAAACAAAAAGCATTGGACAGCTTGAAAAGAAAATGAATGACCTTCAGAGACCTTGCTAAAGATCTCCTTTTCACTACCCATATATATCCTGTGTGGCACGTCTCGTCTAAAAAAGACACGTTGAGTATTAGTACAAGAGTTTTAGGATTTGCGTGCAGGATGAAACCTTGTCATTTCAGTTCATTGGTTTAAAGTGTTGTTTTTTTTCTTGTTTTTTTATACCCAAATTTCACTACCCCCCCCCCCCCCAGCTCACTACTAATCTCCGGTTTATGTTATAATTTCATGGTCATCTATTCATGATCATCTCGATGTCATGTACTCGATTCATATTTAGGCATTGTGGTCTGTATTTTCATGATAAGCATTTCGACTCATGTAGCTGGTATATTCTAGCGCAGTTCCGTCCCTCATCTTGTGACTATTGGGCATGATCAATTTTCCTTTCCCTTTTTCCTTGCTTCCAATGCCCTCATCCTTTAGTTGTTTACCCGCTGATGTTTTACTGACAGCTTCTTGCTAACTGAAATTACGGACACTCAAACATCATGCACAAAAATTTTCCCTGTTTGTGATTTCCTGCTTTCCCACTTGCAAAGCAGGTCGAAAGGACGAATTGTTCCTACACTGTGAAGGAGCATTAGAATAAACGGTGGTTTTGCGTGACGAATTAGAAGCGTGTGTGTGTGTGTGTGTGACACATGTGTGTGTGTGTGTGTGTGTGTGTGTGTGTGTGTGTGTGTGTGTGTGTGTGGGTGTGTCCGTTGCGCGCGTGTGTCCGTGCGTGCGAGGGTGCGTGCGAGCGTGCGTGTGCGTGTGTGTCTGTACGTGCATGCGTACGTTACGTGCGTATACGTATATGGTTTGGTTTGACTCAGCAGGAAAAGGGAGAGAGAGGGGAGAGACAGCCAGACAGAGCCGACAGTGACAGCGGAGCGACAGAAGATACAGACAAACAGACAGGCAGACAGAAAGAAGGCATAAGCGAGAGCGGACGACAGAGAGATAGACAGACACCACCGAACAGCAGGACATCTAGATAGAGACCGACAGACGGGGCAGACAGACGACAGAGAGCACAGACGACAGGCAGCGCGGACAGAAGAGAAGCCGACAGACAGACAGGACAGACAGACAGACAGACAGCGACCGAGATGAATGAAGAAGAGAAGAAGAAGAAGAAGAGAAGAAGAAGAAATATGAGGTGGAGGAGCGGGGGGGGGGGGGGGGGGGGGGGGGCGGGGAGGGGGGAGGATGAGGAGGAGGAGGAGAAGCAGGAGACTGAACGACACAGAGAGACAGACAATCAAGAGAGGAAAGATACAATAGGTTTATGTAACTACTTCCATTGTTGTCCGGACAACGAACAAACGAACGCGCCCGGAAAATAAGAAAACAGCAGCAGCTGCGGCTCATAACCGAGAAACCCTTATTTCCCTGACCTATTTTAACGCCTCGATTACTTCTAGCGATACCGAGCAATTTGCAGAGATGGATGAGGGGAGACACAAACACCAGTCGTTAGTGGCCCGGGTATGAACTACAACACCTGTACTGAGACAATCAGTGGACGAAGGCCTCACTTCTTAAACGCCACTGTTCCATAAACTCAGGGTAAAAGTTGGGAGATTAAACATCGTTTGATTCGTGAGTTTCTCTGGCTCTGCTCTTTAAGTTTGATAATCAGTTGGGGGACACTTTTGTAAAATGGAAAAAAATATGATCGGAAAATATATACTACTCAAAACAAGTTAAGGGCACCCTCCGATCTTCACCTGCTGTCGAAAATCGGTATATTGCCGCGGTTTTTGCAATCGTACACATTAACTTGTTGTTGCTGTGTTGCTAAGCAGAGCATATGTCAGATTGAAGAAGTGAAAACAACCGCTTGAACCAGGTTATGTGAGCACACGAGAAACGCCGAAGTCATGGAAAATGTTGTGTTTTCCTGTACCCCCTAGTACTGCCAGGATCAGCATGCGAGACGGAGCAATGGGTTTTTGCCGTGCACGGCGTCTACTGATTGACCGCGTTCACCACTTATAGGGCTTGGCCAGAAGTGCGTATTTAAAGGGCGAACCAGCTGCCAAAAATAACCATGCACAAGACAACAGTTGAGTGACACAAACCTGGAGGACGAAAGGCTTGCCATGGATCCAGGATGGCATTGCTATACGGGAAGTGGCGACGAGTTGGAGTGAGCCACTCATGATCCAGAGACTACGAGGACCGTGTCATGGCAACTGGAACGGGTGGCAGAACGGCACCGTACTGGCAGACCGATCAACGACAAGACGGCCGGACGATACTTGTGGCGGCAGGTCTGCGCTGCTGGACATCCACTGCCAGCGGGCTGAGAGAGACCAACTCAGCGCAGCAAGCAAACCACGAATGTCAGCGACCAGGACAATTCGTGGAATCGTTTGCGTGCGGCAATCTTGCGTCACGGGCTTGTGTGCTGTTCGTACGCACACTTCTGCCACGCCACCGGGTGGCCGTACAGCCTGGTGCACACAGCATGGAGTGGATGTGAGGCCTGGGCCAACCGTCCTCTTCACAGATGAAATCCCGCAATTCACATGAGGTTCAATGACGGAGGGTGCGCGTTGGGCGTGTCGGCGCGACGATTCACAGATGCCACTGTAAGAGAGCACGATCCGATATGGTGGTCGGGTTCTGTTCATGATGTGGGTCCGGCATCAGTTTCAACCACCGCATTCCTGCACCACGTCCCGGCACCTCTGGACAGGGCAGCGCTACAGGGATGAAATTTGAACCCTGTGGCACTACCAACCCTGCAAGCCATTGGTAACGGCGCTGTTCTGCAGGACGATAATGCTCGTCCACATCGTGCTGGTCGTCACCAACTTTCTCCAACAGCAGGGTGTCGTCAGGTTGCCGTGGCAGCCAAATCGCCCGACCTATCACCCATTGAACACCTCTGGGATGTGTTGGGACGGGCTGTCCGACGCAACCATCCTCCTGCAGCCAATCAACAAGAGCTGGTCCAGTTCCTGCAGCAGGAATGGGCCGCCATCCCTCAAGCGACTCTCCGCAACCTCATTCGGTCCATGCGTCGCCGTTGCACAGCCTGTCTCGCTGCAAGAGGTGGTCATACCGATATTGAATGAACTTTCATGTCAGAGGCCATGTTTGTGAATTGTCCATTTCAACCTCCTGACTTCAAATACACGTTCCGAGGAGTGTGTGCTTTTGTAACTCGGTTTTTTGCTTTATCCGGTTTGACACTGAATGAAATTAAATTTTCACTCTCATTCAAGTTCATGTCTTTCATGCTTTTGATTTTACAGTGCGTTGTAACAGTGGCCCTTAACTTGTTTTGAGTAGTAATATAGATGGATAGATAGATAGATAAATAGACAGATAGATCGATAGATAGATAGATAGATAGATAGGTAAACAGATGGATAAATAGATAAATAGATAGACACTTGACACTTGACGCGCGTTAAACGCCGCGCCATTTATTGTGGGGCCAAAGGTCCATTCACAAAGAGATAAATAAATAGAGAGAAAGAGAGATAGAGAGAGGAGAGAGATAGATACTTACATAGATCTGTGTGTGTGTGTGTGTGTGTGTGTGTGTGTGTGTGTGTGTGTGTGTGTGCGAGTGCATGCGTGTGCGCGTCTGTGCGTGTGCGTGTGAGTGTGTGTGTGTGTGTGTGTGTGTGTGTGTACGTGTGTGCGCATGTGTGTACGCGCGCGCGCGCGCGCGCGCGTGTCTGTGTGTGTGTGTGTGTGTGTGTGTGTGTGTGCGCGCATGTGTGTACGTGTGTGTGTGTGTGTGTGTGTGTGTTGTGTGTGTGTGTGTGTGCGTGCGTGCGTGCGTGCGTGCGTGCGTGCGTGTGCGTGTGTGTGTCTGTGTGTGTGTGTGTACGTGTGTTGTGTTTGCTCTATTTTCTTTATCTTCTTTTCCATTGCTCAGATGGCAATGTAGGCCCACCACATGAAAGCCGTTGTGGTTTGCTGCTCCTCCGGGTCAATGACCAGCTTACCTTCCACCCTTTGTCCTCCACCTCACC
>JAFLJL010007355.1:0-26233 GCA_018398815.1 Conus ventricosus | reverse complement strand
TTCCTTTTTGAGTGTCTTGCTGAACACAAAAAACTGAAATTCCATATAGGTCTCCCCCTCTTTTGGTGTTAGAAGGGGAAAATCACTCTTTCAAAATTTTTGTAATTTTGACGATTTTGTCCCCTAAATCAACCTGCTAAGTGAGGGTTGCTAACAATGTCAAACTTAACGCGATGTCAGAAATGCTGTACTTTGCTTCGGTGTCTGATGATCTGATAACCGTTTGTATTCTTTTAAAAGTTAGTTCATAAAACTTGTTTTTAATCCCCCTTAAAAAGTATGGCGCATGCCCCTTTAACAACTCAAAACCCAAGGGAGGGAAAAAGCGATTTCCATACGCAAACTTAAGCTACAACTTTTTGCTGTCTTTAGCATCTTCAGCCCCTTTTGTGTTTTATTTTCATTATTTTCGTTTCCTTGAAACGCAAGATCATTTTTCCCTTCCTTTTCCCTAGATCAGAATAGGTTAAAAAATTCTGCATTATTTAAAAAAAATTTTTTCTTGCCCCTTAAGTTTTATGAAATTTTTTAACGATTGCCCGCCCCTTCTGCAAAACTGTCCGTTTGTGTCTGTTGCGTTGAGTTCTTTTTTGAAAGAAAGCCCCCGCAAGCCTGGCACAATCACTTCATCGCCCTGGGTCGGGAAATTTGACAGTAAAATTTGATCTCATCAAATAGCGATTTTTTGGGAAAAATATTCCTTTTTTTCCCCCTTCACGCCAAGGGCTTTTTCATCCTATGCGGGTCAAGAATCGACCCATATGTTTGGACATTTTTTTTAAAAACAAAAAAAAAAGTTTATTATAAAGAAACATGGCAGATTGAGGTAAAGAAGTTAGGGAGTTTTTGACCCTTTGAGAGACGAGTAAAACGGTCCTTTTGATACACCCATCGCGCCATTGCTGTAAATTTAGCAAAAAGTCAGCAAAAATTAACTTAAGAAAGGGTTGAACTTTTTTACAAAAGTTTGGCCTAAACCTCCCGAATTTTATTGTTTTTGAAGTAGAAAAAAAAGGGCCCCTTTGGGGATTGAAAACGAAAAGGGACAACGTGTTCCCTTAAATAAACGAGCCCCCTCAAATTTGTGGGAATAAACAATTAGACAAAGACTTAAGGGGGCGACAAAATCCCTTGGCATTTTTTAAACCAAAATTAAGGGGGAGGCTTGCTAAACTCAAAACACGCTAAAAGATCCCCCAACAAAAAAAACCAAATACAAAACGGAACTTAAAAAATTTAAAATAAATCGGCAGGTGAAATAATAATCAATGAATCAAAAACCATTTTTCAAAGAAACAGCATTAAAAACAATTGATTTTTTCTTCATTGCCTATAAGGAATTATATCCCCCTTAATCGTTTTTTAAAAAACCTTTCAGAGGCAAATTAATAAAACAATTCAGAAAAACTGACGAACTAAATGAGGATTTAAAAGGAAAAAAAAAAAACTCTTTGAGCTGATGACCCAATTAGGGCATATATAAAGAAAAAATCCCAAAAAAAATAAAAGAACTTAAAAACAAGATCATCAAGAATAGAATGAGTTTTCTAACCAGTAAAATTTTAGAACTCAAGTGAGGAAAAAAAAAAAAAACTACCAAAGAATTTTATATAAACACAACACGGGCAGAACGAATACAAAGTTTAGAGAGAAAGGGGTCACATTAGTAAGCGTTTAACGGCCTTAGGTTTTGCAAAAATTACACTGGTGATGGCAAATACGGCGGCGGGGTCAAAGTTCATGCCCCCACTCCATCCCCCCATCGCCCCCTGATAAATCATGGGAAAAAAAAACAATTTGAATCTTGCAAGTTTATTAAAAAAAATTACCAGTAAAGCCATGGACCTTTACCGGGGTATTTTAGGGGGTGTTGTTACTGCTTTTGTCTACTGAAAGAAAAGTATTTGGCTTTATGGCCGGCACTTATGGAATTAGTTCCTTTTGTATTGGGGTTTAATTTTTAGTAAGATAAAAACCAAATAATCCTAGGCCCGTTTTTCCCCGAACAAAGTGCTGTCTTTTATATTCATGGGGCATTATTTTTTTTTTCTTTACGGTCCTGGCTTTGGGCCAGGGGGGGTTGGATGACTTTTTTTCTTTGGGGGTCGACTTGTTTTTTTTACTGCTTGCAATATTACTGGGTCAGAATTTTTTTCTTTTTTCCCCCTTCTTTCATTGCCTCCACAAGGATTTCTTTTGTAGTTTTTTTATTGTGCCCATCGGAGTCTGAGGGTTTGAAGGGCCCGTAAAACCGTGCCAACAGCCAAAAGTCTACTTCGATCTTGCGTATTGTAAAACATTTTGGTACCCTTTAATACTTAAGGGAAATCAACTGTAAATTAAGGCGCCCCTTTTAAAAAGCTAAGTATTTTTTTGTGCTCAAAACCCGTAGAAGGATCATTTTGTTTTGTTCGTTTGTGCTTGCGAAACCCACAAAAACCAAACTAAGTACGAACAGGTCGTTTATTCGTTCATTCCCGCTTTAGTTGGCCCTTAGAATTTAATATAAATGTTTCCATGCTGTTTTTTATGTTCTTTCTCATGGACCCGAGGGGAAAACCCGTCCCGAAGAGAAAGATGTGTAAGGGGGAGCCGCATAGTTATACTTTTTGTGCACGCCCCAAAAATAAGGGGTGCCTAAGCCCTGAAAAAGATCCAACTTTTGTCTAAAGTCTGTCTTAAATTTAAATTTAATTGTTACAGACCTTTCTAAAAACCTCCAGTCTATTCTTTGCTTTAAAAGGATTAAACGGTTTTTTTTTCATTTGGGAATGGCCTTTCAATTCATAAAATACCCGAAGGGGAATAGAAATGAAATCTGTCACTGACCTCACCAAAGGGTGGATGATTTAAAAAGATCGCATACACACTCCCTCCAACACCCAGTTGAACACAAAACCAGCAAAATTTTAACTGGGTTTTGAAAAACTGCATCGGATACTAAAAACCCCAAATTTTGGGATGTGGTTTGTTTTAATGGGGGGTTAAGATATCTGTTTAAAGGAGTACTCCCTTTACTTGAAAGGCGTCAAGGGGTACAGAAATGTGAAGATATCAGTTGTTTTTGTTTTTTAAGATTTTAGGGGGGCCAACAAATAATTTGCATCAGTATTTTAATGGAATCATTTTTTAAATTTTTTTATAAAAGTTTGTAACAATAACAACCCCAAAACCGTCCTTCGTTTTTTGAAAAAGCTATTGATAATGATTGCGGAACCCCAAAGGTTTGGCACTCCATGAAATATTTTCCAAAGTCGTAGGTTTTAAAATTAAGTAAAACCCAGGGAAAATAATAAGATTAAAAATATGATAATGCGGGGAAAAATTAGTTACCCCATTTAAAACCTTTACCTGAGGGTTTTATTACGGGTTTTGCTCACAAAAAGAAGCAATGAGTAACTTTGACCTTAAACCTCAAACTTAAAAAATGCAAATCTGAAAAAAATGTTAAACATTAAAACCCTGAAAAAAGAAGAAGTGGGGTTACTTTTTTGATAAGGCTAGTTTAAAATGTTGGGTTTTTAACAACTGACAATCGACCTACTCACGGGTTTTAGAGTTGGGCCAGAAAAAACTACGTTTGGGGGGAAAACCCCCGCTCAAAATTTGCTTTACATTCTTTTACTCTTTGTTCTTTTAGACAGTTTGAATCCACTGTTTGAAAATTTAAATTTGAGGGAAAGGGGCCCTTAAACTTTTTTTAAAAACCCTTTTCCCTCAGGAAACGGCATTTTTGCGATTATGAAATTAAAAAATTCCCTAATTTAATTTTTAAAAAAATTAGTTTGTGGGGGGGTTGGATCATTTAATATAAAAATCAAAGCCCAAAGCGGGGAAAAAGGGTTGTAAATGTGAAAAACCTACACTTTTTTTTTAGAAATAAAATAATACGCAAACAAAAAAAAATTTGTCCCGGGGGCCCAAAAAGAATGGGGGAAGTTACTTTATGCCCTTGGGGTGTTTTAACTTTAAAATTAAAAAGCCCTTGCTGAACGTTGGGGATTTTAAAACAAAAATGGTGAAAATAGGCGCTTTTTTAGGGTTTTTGAGACACTAAAGATGGTGTTTTAAAAACCCGTAAAGAGGTAGGGACAAAAAAAATTTTCCCCAAAACTAGAAAACTACGAAATTGTGAAGCAAATAATCCCGGGCCCCCGTAGAAAAAAAAAATTTCAAAAACCCTTTGACACCCAAAGGGGAAATTTTAAAACCCCTATTTGAATGGGACATAAAATTTGAATTCATAGCCCCTTTAAAATTTTTTTTGCCGTCAAAAAAAGGGTTTCCCGGAAAAACATTAAAATCTGGCCCTTTACATGTAAGTCTTATTCCGGACGACAATAGTCGGAAAGAGATTTAAAAACGCCGTATGGGGAAAAAAAAGTAATCCTCCCAGAAGAGAAACGGTTTTTAAAAGGGGGAAACTTCCCACAAAATTACAGTTCTTTCCAAGCGAAAATTAGGAGAACGTTTCCCAAAAAATTTGAAAATTTTTGCTTTTTAAAAATTTTGGGAGGGGTGGGGTTGTGGGTTTGGACGTCCCCTTTTAAAAGGAATTAATAAATTTGCTGGCAAAACTTAGACGTTTTAAAAGTCCCCCAAAGTTACCATCGTCGTTTTTACAATGGGAGGATATTAAAGGGCATAAAAAAACCCGGACAAAATCATGTTGACTTACATAGAAAACAATCTTTTCGAACTGAATTGGGTTAATCTTAAACCCCTTTAGGCCTTATAGGGTTTTTTATACTGAACAAGTTCGACAGAAGTAGATAAATATAATAACAAAATTAGATTAAAATTTTGTTATAAAAACCCTTTTTGCAGTTAAACTTTATGACAAAAACCCTCATTGTTCATTGATTTGTGACAGACTGGTTGTGGAAAAAAATATTTGTCCTAGACCTATTACAAACAGTTTATCGCTATAATTTTGATCATATTGTGATTTTCTGTCCAACACTTAAATGGAACAAAGCATATCATGATAGAATGTTTATATGGACAGATGATGAAATATATTTAGTTGATCCTAGCAATAAACTGAGTGAGTGTTTAGAACAGTTTTATAGACTGTTTGAAGGAACACAGACACTATTTATTATAGATGACTGTTCGGCAGAAAGAGACATAGTTAAAAAGAGAAACACTTGACCAGCCGCCGTGGCGAAGTGGTTAGCATCGCGGACTGCCGGCTGGGAGGTCGTGGGTTCGAATCCCATCAGAAGTCATGTGGGTTTTTCTGCCCCGACCGGCTCCTACCCAGAGTTGAGTTTGCTGCGGACTCAGTTGGGAAGACTGGGACCACACAGTCGAGTTTCATCCACTTAATGGATGCGTTTCTGAGAGTGTTGCTCAAATTTCCTGACCAACACTGCAGGTGCTTGTATCTCTCGGGCCTGGTTGACGCCGGGATATATTATGAAAGGAAGCGTAGAGTACAGCCCTGTCATGTAGTCTCAGACCGAAATGGAAATCCGTAGCATCATCTTAATCATCCTCATTCTCATTGATCAGCATTAAAAAAAAAATGTCTCAAATTCTGTGGCCCTTCATGCCCTGCTCTCATGGTGACCTCAATTTCGATGTCCTCTCCACGTCTGTGGCCTTGGTTTGCTTCCATCGGGGTCACCGGTATCGGCGAGTCCATGGGGTCTGTCGGTGGACGGACGTGGTGGCGCCCTCCGGAGGGAGAGCTCACTCACGCCGGCTCCGCGACTAAGCAATTATTGTCGTCAGTAGGGGGCTTAGTAGGTGGTGTCCTGCGTATGTTAGATCAGAACAGGCGCCACTGAACACCACCGAAGTGACTCGGCAGCAGTGCAGTGTCTCCTCCGGTGGGTTGCCTCTTAACGACTTGACATTGACTGCTCCCTGTGGATTGCTGGTGCCGGGGCTGTGGCGGGGCCGACCGGACTGTGGCTGTGGACGGGGTGTCGGAATGAGCGGCGTGGGTACACTGCCTCTGAGGTGGCGCAGAGGTTGGGACAGGAAAAAAAAAAAAGAAAAAAAAAAGAGAAACACTTTATCAAAACTATCTTTTAGTGGAAGACATGCTGGGATAAGTGTGTGGATTTTATGTCAAAAATATAATTCAGTTTTAAAAGACTTTAGAGAACAGTTAAAGACTGTAGTTTTATTTCACATGAAAGACAGAGACTCATTTGATGAATGTTTGCGTGAAAATGATGTTATTGAAAATGATCAGGAAAAACACAGGATTAAGCAAAAACTAAAATCTAAAAAGTTTAGTAAATTAGTATTGAAAACGGATAATCCTACACAGTATGTTTGTTTGTAGGGTCGTTATTTTTTTGGTTATTGAAAGAGAATGTGATGGATTATCAATTTTAATTCATTGTTGAAGTCTTACTTGTCAGAGAACGAGGAAAAGCTCATTCTGGAGTCAGACGGTCGAAACTGGTTGAGACCGGCTGAGCCAGAATGAGCTTTTCCTCGTTCTCTGAAGTACTCCTCATCACCACCAGCTCATGCCGGCACTACCGCCGCCCTTCCCTGCAGTCTTGGTGGCACATCTGGTGGCCAGGTACCAGCGTCAGCGACGACGCCACCCTGTTGATGTCATCCTTGGCTGGTCCGTCTGCCAGCTAGAGGCGTCACCGTTCTTTCCCCCCCCCCCCCCCCCCCCCCCCCCCCGCTCTGGGGCCGTCGTCGCGGCCGTCGGCGCGGGGACTGCCCGTGAGGTCGAGGTTGCCGTGGCCACCAGAACCCCTTATTTCACCAGCTGTTGAGGTAAGGGTTAAGGCGTTGCATTAATCGATATTGACGCGACTATGACCATTCCATATGTAAATAGTGGGAAGACATTAATTCATTAAATTCCAGCTGCTTTTTGCATGGGAATGATAATTTCCTTTGGATGTTATAGTATTGCGTGCGTTGTGTTTTTCTTTAGGTGCAGGCGGAAAGGGTATTTACTAAAATCTTGAGGGCGTGGCACCGTTTTAGGAGTCCCCCCATGTTTCCTCCTTTCCACTTGTTTTTCCTGGACAGGGGGAGGTAAAGTGTGAGAGTGCCTTTGTGTGTGGCCATCGTACCTGTCCTATATTCTCCACTTTCTTTACTCTTCTGGTTTCTTCCCCTTCTCTAGCTAATAAAAGAGGGTTCCTTTGCTATCATCTTCTTGTGTGAATCTGTGAGGAGATGAGTGTGAGTTTCTAAAGTGTTTATTTTAGAAGGGTGGCTTAGGGGTGCATGTTCAACAAGTGCGTTAATTTTCCCTTTAGTAGGGGGGTTTTTCTTTATCCCACCCAAATCACACGAACACGTCCCAATCCCCCTGCAGAACTGGAAATTGGCGAGGGGTGGTCGCCCTGTGATGCGCCCCGTCCAAACCCGGGCTTGCATTTTTCCCTCAGGGGGTTCAAACAGTGACGGCACAAAAGGGGAAGGGCGAAGGCCGGGTTCTTTCCCGGGGTTTAATGGTGGTTGGTCTTGTCAGTGTTGTTCCGGACGCCACACGTCCCCCCTTGGTTGAAGAAGAGGAGGGGCCCGCCCGAATGGCCCCGGAAAACTGTCGGTTTTTGGCTTTGGGGGGGGTTTGGGGGTGGTTTAAAGGTGGTCCACACTGAAGGGGTGACGGTGAATAAAGCCCCTTTCCCCCCCTGTGTTGTGGTGGTGAGAAATCCCATGCGAGGTGCCCCTTCCCGGGTTCCGGTGGTGCCCCCGAGGGGTATGCGCATCCCCTTTGTTTTTTCACTAACCCCCCCCCCGATTTTAAAAAAAGGGCTTAGTGAGTTATTTCCCCTCGCAAGACCCGGGTTTCCGGCTAGAACCGTTTTCCCCAAACCAGCTAAAGGAGGCGCGGAAATTTTTGGGGCCCAACCGGTCCAAAAAGCTCCCCACAGGCATCGACACCATTGGTCCACAACTCGGGCCCCCTGGAAGAGGGGTTGGGTTGCAGCCCCGGGTCTTTGGGGGGAGGGGAAATTGGGGTCTGTCACCGGGAGGGCGGCCCCGGTCCTCCCCCCTAGTCCCTTTTTCCCTGCTGGTTAAAGGCCCTGGTAAGGGTTTAAACCCCAAAGTCGACGGGGGGAAAGGCCCCCCACCCCCGGTCATGGAGTTTCCCCCCCCGTAAAACCCGTAAATTTATAAATCCTCCCGGGGGTGGACCCCCGGACCAGGCCAAGCTTTTGGAGGTAGGCCCCTGCCCCTTCCCCCCCCAAAGGCCCCCTTTTGGCCCGTGTAGCCCCCCCCAATTGGGGGGTGAGAAAGGAGAACCCCGGAGTTTCCCAAAAGCTTCCCGGGAAAGGGCCCCCAATTTGGGCCCTGCTGTGGTCGAGTCCAATTCGCCCATTGGGCCCCCCGTGGCGTGAAAATTTTTGAGCCCAACGGGGGCTTTCCCATTTCCCCCGGGCCAGTTGCCCCCAATGTTTGGGGATGCACCCAACCGCCACCCCCAAATACCCCTTGGGGGCCAACCGTTCCCGGAGGGGGGGAAGGGGCGGGCTCGCAAAAAAGGGGGCAATTTTCCCCCCAAAGGGGCCCCTTTTTTCCACCCTCACAAAGGGGCCCCATCCAGCACAGCCCCTCAGCGGAGCCCCGTGGGGCTGAAATTTTTTCCCCCGCCCTTCCCAAAGGGGGGGGAAGTGTGCGTAAAAAATTCCCGCGGAAAGCTGAGTTTCGGGTATCATGGCTCCCGGGGGCGGCCCACCCTCGGCGCCGGATTGTTCCCTCCAGTCCTAAACCCCCTGGTGGTCCACCCGGGGCCCCCAGTAGCAGCACCACCCCCCAGGGGCCCAACAGGCGGTGTCCCCCCGGTCCCGCGGGGAAGGTAGTGGGGCCCCCGGCCCCCCAAAATTTTACAGCCAGAAAGTGTAAACCCTCCCCCCTGCCCCACCAGGGTTGCTCTTTCAGGGGGCCAGGGGCGGGCATGTTGAGGAACCGCCCAAAGCCCCTCCCCCGACCGGGACACATGAACACCCAGTCCAGGGCCCTGCAATAATCCCTTCCTACCCCACTTCAACCTTTTTCCCTTTTTTGGGGGGCCCCCTTTTTCGTCGAAAACTCCAGGAAGGTGAGGTGTAAAGGGGCATGCCCCTTTTGGGCCCCCCCATAGCTCCTCCACCCCCGGTCCCCCTACACTTTTTCCCCCCGGGACCGACTGGGAGTGGAGGGTACGGGGGACGGGCCCCCCCTGGGCCCCCCCGAAAAAGGGGGGAAGGGGGGCGGGGGAATCCCCTCGGGCAGTTTAAACCCCTGTTTTTTCTTCATCCTCCTCTTGGCCGAAGCCGATTAGGTTTTTCCTGCCTCCTCACCCCGCAGTCCTCCCAAAAAATTAGGGAGGTAAATGGGGGGTTCCATTTTTCTGCTGGGCCAGTTTTGGGGAACCTTCCCTAGAGCTCTCGAGTGCGGGAGGCTGCCCTTGGGGAAAGCTCAAATTTCCCGGGGCCCCGCCCGGGAAAACCCCAAACTTTTTTGGGGGGTTGTCCTTTTGGCCTCAACCCCCGTGTCTCCATACCGCACCAGGGGGGCCCCATCCAAAGTGGGGAAAAGAGCACCCCCAAGTGGATTTGGTTTTTCCCCGGGGGGGGGAAACCCCCTCATGGGCGACCCCGTGGGGAAAGGCAACCCAGGAAAATTTCCCCCTTTCCCTTTTACCCCCTGAGGATGTCGGAATGTAAATCCCTCCCATTCCGGGCAGGCCCTCCCCCCCCCCCCCCCCCCCCCCGGGGGGCCGTTCGTATGGATTCCAAATTGGGGTCGGTCAGCAAGCGTATGCAAGGAAAGCCCCCCCCCCAATTTGTCGGAGGCGGGTTTTGGACTTCCCGGGCGTCCGGGCCCGCGAATTTAAACAGGCCCCCATTTTTGTGATCCACCTATCTTTCCGCAACGGGTAAGTTGAAATTCCCCCCAGCAACCCTCTTCGGGCCATCCTCTGGGGGAAAGGGGTCCCCCCGCCTTGATGGCGACAGCGCCCATCCGGGGGCAAGCATGCTTCACGTTTCGTCCTCGGACCCCCTTTTTGGAAAGGGCCAAAAGGCCCTGCCCCCAATTGTCTGGGGGTTTGGGGGAAACAGCCGCCCTGTCGTTAAAAACCCAAAAAGGGCAGCAAAAGGGCCCGGGTTTCAAATTTTTCGGTGGCCATCCTGAAACAAAACCTTGTCTAAAAATTTCACTCCCTTGCAAGCCCGCACTTAAAAATTTTTCCCTATAAAGTGGTCAGGGGCGGCGACTTAACACATGACCATAGAACCACCCCGGGCCGAGGCCCAATTGGATCAGGGAAACGTCCCCCCCATTTCTTCCTGCAGAAGCAGAAACCCCCCCTGACCCTCATCCTCCGGAATTCTTCTTTTCTTCGGGAGGGATTGAACCCGGGAAACCCATGCAGGCAGTTTTTTTCCCCTGAAAGGGGCCCAGCGGTAAATGGTTCGTCACGAAGACTGATTCCAAGTTTGACCGAACAGGTGGGCGGGCAGCTTTCCCCAGATACCCCCGGCCCTTTAAAGGGTAAAACGAGTTTCCTGCATTTACCCTTCCCAACTGCAGTATCCAAAAATATCGACATCCCCTTGGGGCTTTGGGCCCTCAACAAGCTTTGAGTCAAAACTTTTTTCCCTTTACGTCAAAGGGGAATGTCTTAAATTTTCTCTCTTGCAGGGGTTGTGGGCATCCTGAAAGGGACTGGCCAAGTGGGGACACTTTATCATCCTCCACTCGAATTTTGGGCCGGGAAACCCGGGAAAAATCAGTTGACTGGTTGTTCACTTCCCCCCCCAAACAACATTTTGGGGGTTTAAACCCCCAGGGGTTTGGGTTTTAAAGAGGCCCGGGATAGCTCCACTTTTTGCTGTACGTTTTTCCCCCCCGTTTTTTTGCTTTTTCCCCCAGGAAGCCCCTAATGGCATCCATCAACGTTGGTTTTTGTACCGTTCCACCAACCTTTCGACGCAGGACGTTTGGCATTTTTTTGGGGGCCTTTTGTAAAATCTTAAAGAAAGGCCCCAACCCTCGAAAAAACTTGCTTTAAAAATTTGGGCGCCCCGGCCCGAAAACCGCTGGAAGGGAAACCCCAAAAACCGTGAAAAAACCCCACCACCACCTTTTGTGTTGTCTGGGCCCCTTTCTGAGATGGAAGAGGCACGCCTCCACCCATTTGGGAAAATTTATCCCCCGGGGGTTTTTTTTTTTGGGGGGGGGAAAAAAAAAAACCCCCCCCCCCGGGGAAAAAAATTTTTTTTTTTTTTTTTTTTTTTCCCCCCGGGGGGGGAAAAAGGGGAAAAAAAGGGAAAACCCCAAAAAAAAAAAATTTTCCCCCCCGGGGGGCCTTTTCCCCCCCCGGGGGGGGGGGGTTTTTTTTCCCCGGAAGGGGGGGAAAAAGGGGAAAAATTTTTTTTGGATTTAAACCCCCCCCCAAAAAAAATTTTTTTTTTGGGGGGGGGGAAATTTTTCCTTCCCCCCCGGTAAAAAATTTTTTTTTCCCCCCCCTTTTTTTCTTTCCCTTCCCCGGGGGGGTTTTTTAAAACCCCCCGGGGAAGGGGCCCCCCGGGGGAAAAACCCTTCCCCCCCCTAAATTTTCCCCCGGGGTTTATTAAATCCCCAAAAAGGGTTTTAACCCCCTTTTTTTGGCCCCCGGGGAAAAATTTTTGGTTTTAAACCGGGTTTTGGGGGAAAAAATTTTTTTTTGGGGGAAAACCCCTTTTCCCGGGGAAAAATTTTCCCCCCCCCCCAAAAAAATTTTAAAAAAAAAACCCCCGGGGGAAAAACGGCCCTTTCCCCAAATTTTTTAAAGGGGGCCCCCCAAAAAAAGGGGGGCCCCCCGGGGGGGGGGAAAAAAAAAAAAAACCCCGGGGGGGGCAAACCCCCTTTCCCCACACGGGGCCCCCCCCGGTTGGGCCCGGGGGGCCCCCCCCCCGGGGGGGCCCCCCGGGGGCCCCGGGGGTTTAAAAAATTTCCCCCCCCAACCCAAATTTTCCCAAAAAAACCCCCCCCCCCCCTCCCAGAAAAAAAAAAAATTTAAAACCCCGGCCCCCCCCCGGGGGGGGGCCCCCCCCCCCCCCCCTTTTTTTGGGGGGGGGCCCCCCCCCCCCCCCTTAAAAATTCTTTCCCCCCCGGGGCCCCCCCGGGGGCCCCCCCGGGGCCCTTTTTCCCCCGGGGGGACCCCCAAAAAACCCCCCCCAAAAAAAGGGGGGGGGGGGCCCCAAAGGAACCCTTTTGGGGGAAAAAAAAAAGGGGAAAAAAAGGGTAAAAAACCCCCCCCCGGGTTCCCCTTTTTTTTGGGGGAAAACCATTTAAAATTTTTTCCCCCCCCCCAATTTTCCCGGGGGGGAAAAAAAGGGGGGCCCCCCCTTTTTGGGGGGTTTTTTGGGTTTAAAAAAAATTTTTTTTTTTTTAAAGGGGTTAAAAAACCCCCCCTTTTTTTGGTTTCCCCAAAAACCCCCAAAAAAAGGCCAACCCCCGGGCCCCTTTTAATTAAGGGGCCCCCTTTTTAAAGGGTTAAAAACCCTTTTTTTTTGGGGGGTTTTTGGGAGGGGGGCCCGGGTCCAAATTAAAAAAATTTTTTTCCCCCAAAAAAAAAACCCCCTTTTTTTGGGAAAATCCCCAAAAAACCCCCGGGGCCATTTTTTTTTTTGCCCAAAAAAAACCCCCAAAAAAAAAAAAGGGGGGGCCCCCCAAAAAAAACCCCCCCCAAAAAATTTTTTTTTTTTTTGGGCCCCCGGGGGAAAAAAAAAAATTTTTTTTTTAAAACCCGGATTGGGGAAAAAAAAATGGGCCCCCCTTTGCCCAAAATCCCGAAATGTTAAAAAAAAAAAAGGGGGGGGGGTTTTTTTTTTTCCCCCCAAAACCCCAAAAAAATTTCCCCTTTAAAAAACCCCCCCTTTAAAAAAAAAAAAAGGGGGGTTTCCCCTTTTTTCCCCCCCCGGGTTTTTTTTTTCCCCCCCCTTAAAAAAAAAAATTCCCCAAAAAAAAAATTTTGGGGGGTTCCTTTCCCCCAAAAAAAAGGGGGGGGGGGGGGGGGGGGGGGGGGTTTTTTTTTGGGGGGGGGGGTGGGGGGGGGGGGGGGGGGGGGGGGGGGGGTTTTGGTTTTTTTTTCCCCCCCCCCCAAGGAAACCCCCTTTTTTTTTTTAAACCCCAAAAAATTTTAAAAAACCCCCTTTTTTTTTTTTGGGGGGGGGGGGAAAAAAAATTTTTTTTTTTTTTTTTTGGGGGGGCCAAACCCCCCCTTTTCCCCCTTTCCCCCCCTTTTTTTTTAACCCCTTTTTAAAAATTTTTTTTCCCCCCCAATTTTTAAATTTTTTTTAAAGGGGAAATTTTGGTGGTTTCCCCTTGGGCCCCCGGGGGGGGAAAACCCCCTTTTTTTCCCCCCCCCCGGGAACCCCGAAAAGGGCCCCCAAGGTTTTCCCCCCCCCCGGTTTTAAAAAAGGTTTGGGGGGAAAAAAAAAACCCCGGTTTTTGGGGGTTTGGCCCAAAAATTTTTTTGGGGGGAAAAATTTTCCCCCCAAAAAAAGGTTTGGTTTTTCCCCCAAAAAAAAAAAATTTTTTCCCCCCGGGCCCCCCCCTTTTTTTGGGCCCCCCTTTCCGGGGGCAAGGGAAAAACCCCCCCAAAAACCCCCAAAAAAACCCCCCCTTTTTGGGCCCAAAAAAAAAAGGGAAAAAACCCCCCCGGGAATTTTTCCCCCCAAATTTTCCCCTTTTTTTTCCCTTTTTTTTAAAAAGGGGGCCCAATTTTTAAAAATTTTTTTTCCCCCCCCCCTTTTCCGAATTCCCCGGGGGTTTTTGGGGGGGCCCGGGGGCCCCAAAAAGGGGGGGTTTTTTTTCCGTTCCCTTTTCCCCCCGGGGGGGGGGGGTTTAAAAAACCCCCCAAAAAACCCCCCCCAATTTTTTTTTTTTCCCCCCCCTTTTTTCCGGGAAGGGGGCCCCCCCCAAAAAAAAGGGGTTTAAAAATTTTTTTCCCCCTTTTTGGCCCCCCAAAAAAAAATTTGGGGTTTTTTTTGGGGGGGGCCCCCAAAACCCCCCTTTTTGGGTTTTGGGGCCCCTTTTTTTGGGTTTGGGGAAAATTTTTTTTTTCTGATTTGGGCGGGTTTTTTTTTTTTAAAAAGAACTTTTTGGGGGGGGGTTTTTTTTTAAAAAAATTTTTTTAATTTTTTTTTTTCCCTGGGGAATTTGGGGTTTTTTTTTCCCCCCCCCCCGGGGGGGCCCCCCCTGGCCTTTTTTTCCCCCCCCAAAATTCCCCCCCCCCCGGGGGGTTTTTTTTTTTTGGGGGGGAAAGGGGGGAAACAACCCCAACCCTTCCCCCTTTTTCCCCCCTTTTTTGGGGGGGTTTAAAGGTTTTTTCCCCCCCAAAAAAAAGGAGTTCCATCAAAAAAAAACCCCCCCGGGGCCCCCCCGGGGGGGGGGGGGCCCCCCTTTCCCCCCTCCCCCAAAAAGGGGCCCCGGGTTCCCTTTAAAATTTTTGGGGGAAAAAAATTCCCTTTGGGGTTTTTTCCCCCCCGGGGGCCCTTTTAAAAAAAACCCCCCCCTTCCAAAAAAGGGGGGGGGGGTTTAAAAATTGGGAAAAAAAACCCCCCCGGGGGCCCTTTTCCCCCCGGGGGGGTTTTTTTTGGGGAAACCCCCCCCGGGGTTTTTCCCCCCCCCAAAAGGGGGCCCCCCCCCCTTTTTTTTGGGGGCCCCCCCCGGGTGGGCCCCCGGGGGGCCCCCCAAACCCGGGGGGGAACCCAAAAACCCCCCCCCCCCCCCCCCTTTTCCCAACCCCCGGGCCCCCCCCCCCCCCCCTTGGCCCTTCCCCAAAAATTTTTCCCTTTCCCCCCTCGGGGAAAAAAAAAAACCCCGGGGGGGGTTTTTTTCCCCCCCCCCCCAAAAAGGGGGTTTTTCCCCCCCCTTTTCCCCCCCTTTTTTTTTCCCAAAGGGCCCTTTTTTGCCCGGGGGGGGGGCCCCCCTTTTTTTTTTTTTTGGGCAAGGGGGGGCCCCCCCGGGGGGTTTTTTTCCCCTTTTTTTTGGCCCCCCCCCCCGGGGGGCCCCCCCCCTTTTTTTGGGGGGTTTTGGGGCCCCCAAAAGGGGGGGAAGGGGGCCCCCTTTTCCCCTTTAAAAAAAGGGGAATTTTTTTTCCCGGGGGGTTTGGGGGGGCCGGGGAAAAAAATTTTGGGGGGGGGGTTTTTTTGGGGCCCCCCTTTTCCCCCAAAAAAAGGTTAAGGGGTTTTTTTGTTTGGGGGTTTTTTTTTAAAATTTTTCCCCCCCCAAATTTAAAAAGGGGGTTCCCCTTTCCCCCCAAAGCCGGGAAACCCCGGGCCCCAAAAAATTTTTTTTTTCCCTTTGGGGGGTTTTTTTTTTGGGGGTTTTTTTTTTTTTTTTTTTTTCCCCCCCTTAAAAAGCCCCGGGTTTTTTTTAAAAAATTTTTTTTGGGGGGGCCTTTAAAAACCAACCAAAAATTTTTTTGGGAAAAAGCTGGGGAAAAATTTCCCCCCCGGGGGTTTCCCAAAGGGGTTGGGGGGTTTTTTTTTCCCTTCCAAAAGGCCCTTTTTTAAAAGGGGGGCCCCCCAAAAAAAAAACCCCCCCCAATTCCCCGGGGGGGGGGGTTTTGGGGGGGGGGGTTTCCCCCCCCCCCTTTTCCCCGGGGGGAAAAACCCCCCCCCAAGGGGGGGGTTTTTGCGGTTTTTTTCCCCCCCCCCCCCCCCCCCTTTTTGGGGCCGGGGAAGGGGGGGGCCCCCCAATTTCCCCCCCCTTTTTTTTTGGGGGGGGGGGTTTTTGGGGGAAAAAAAAACCCGGGTTTGGGCCCCCCCCCGGGGGGGTTTTTTAAAAAAAAAAAGAAAAAAAGGGGGTTTTTTTACCCCGGGGGGGGGGGGGCCCCAAAAAGGGGGGGGGGAAAAAAAAAAAAAATCTTTTAAAAAAAAAAATTTAAAAAAAAAAGGGGGGGGGGGGGGGGAAAAACGGAAAAAACCAAATTTAAAAAAAAAAGGGTTTTTGGGGGGGGGGGGTTTTTAAAAAAAAAAAAAACCCCCCGGGGGGGGTTTTGGGGGGGGGGGGAAAAAAAAAAAAAACCCCCTTTTTTGGGGGAAAAAAGGGGGGGGGGGAAAAAATTTAAAAAAAAAGGGAAAAAAAAAAAAGGGGGGGGGGGGGGGGGGGGGGGGGGGGGGGGAAAAAAAAAAAAAAAAATTTTTCCTTGGGGGTTTTTTTTGGAAAAATTTAAAAAACCCAAAAAAGGGGGGGGCATTTGTTTGTCTCCAGATGCCACACTCGCTCCCTGGTTGAAGAAAGGACGGGCGTCCGCAATGGTCCGTAACTGTCTGGCTGGCTTTGAGGTGTCGGGGCTGGCTTTGAGGTGGTCCACACTCGACGGGGTGACGAGTAGAATGAGCCAGCCTCTTCCCGCCCCTGTCGTCTGCTGGTGAGTGAGCACTGCTCATGCGAGGTGCACCTTCCGGTTCCAGTGGTGAACCGAGTGCGTATGCGCACTACACACGTGCGTCACTACACTCCCCCCGACTTTTATGAAAAAGATCTAGTTGCAAAGCGAGACGACTGCAGGCGGAAATCTAAACAAATCTTAAATAAATGTTAGCGAACCGCGCAGAGAACGTGGACAAACGAGTTACAAGACAAAACACAACGCGTTTCGACCTCTTAGGTCTTCGTCTGGTGTTAAATAAACGAATAAAACAACGAAAATTCACTTAGCTTTGATCGCTTCAGATCGCTCAGGCAGGGTTCAGCGCAAGGAAGGCGTTGAATGAGAACGAGGCTGTGAAGGGAAATAGTGAGCGAGTCAAAGTCGTAATGATGATAATAATAATACTGATAGGAATACTATTAATGGTCAAAATATTGGGGGGGGGGGGGGGGGGGGGGGGGGGGAAGAAAGAAAAAAAGGACAAGATCAATCTTGGTGTCAATAAGTATGTGTTGGAGAAAGGAGAGTGGGTTAGAGGATCTTAAGCAGTAGGGTTGCCGTGGCAACAGTCCCAGAGGCGAAGGCGATGGTGATGTCAATGCTAGGGTAGTATCAATACTATTCATTAGCAACATTCCTCTGTCCTTTCAGATGATGAATTGTTGGAAGCAGTGAAACAGCTAGGTGTGGAGATTCACTCCAAGTTAATTGCAGAACGGACAGAGACCAAAATGGCAAATTAACTCACTGGAAAACGGGCCGACGATTCATTTTCATAAAAGTTCCAACTGTTCCCCTACAAAACTAGTACAAATTGGCCCCTTCCGCGCTGCTCTCTACCATAAAGAACAAAAACTTGCCAACAACAGCAAGAATCGGAGTGTCGGCGATGTCTTACTAAAGGACATCGCGTATCTGATTGTGTCAGCCCAGTTAAATGTAAACAATGTTTTAAGGATGGACACAAAGCAGGAGACCCTGAGTGCAATATGCAGGAGAATGCCCACAACTGCACAAACATGCACAACAGAGTCTGATCGGAACTCTGGACAGACAGATGACAGTAATGTGGAAGAAGAGAGCAGACAAAATGACAAGACAACGGAAAAGACAACTGACAACACTACACACCTGATAAGAACAAGGATAAACATAACCATGACAATACTGACAGAGATAAGAGTCTCAACCGATCGCGACCAAAACACAGACAAACTACCATCAGTTCCTACAGAAGAGACAACTCTGGGTCTGTAAAGCGCACACGTTCGCGCGAATCAGCTTCGTCCCAGACAGAGAAAGAGCCCAGACTGATGGAACGTGGTGAGAGCAGCGACAAACATGAGGAAGCGTGTGAGAGCTGAGAACGATTCTCGTATGCCACCCTCCTCACGTTTCCGTGGAAAAAAAACGGATTTGGCTAGGTTAACGGACTGTGAATGATGAACTGCGATTATAACTTTGGAAGAAAGCGACAGGATTATTATTAAAAAAAAAAATCATCACTAACTCTTCTATGGATTCATTACGAATTATGACACTGAATGCCAGAGGGCTAAACAACAAAATGAAAAGGAAAGCCCATGTTTGATTATTTAAAAAACATAATATTGACATCGTGTGCCTACAAGAATCGCATATTACAAGTAAAGATATTCATATTTGTGAAAGACAGTGGGGAGGGAAAATTGTTTATAATGAAGAACAACACGTAGTAAAGGGGAAATGATTCTGTTTTCAAAACGCTTCACCGGAGAAGCAAGATTTGAAAGAGTGACACGATAGAATACTTGTCGTCACGTGCAAAACGAAGACATAGACTTTGTTTTTAGTAAATATAATATGCCCCAAACGAGGGTAACGAAAAAATATCTTTCCTCTCAAGGCTCAAGGACATATTACATAAATATTCAGACAAAAAACTTATTGTTCTGGTGATTTCAACTGTGTTATAAATAACAATGAAGACATCATATCAGGTCGTCCACACTCCAAGAGAGAAGCAGAGTGCTTTAAACACACAATTCAGACTCTTGGTATTAACAGATATCTGGAGAATTTTCACGACACAGAAAAAGAATACACTTGGTGTCGTCATAGTCCATTTATAGCCCGCAGAATAGACTACATCTTCGCAAATGAAGATATTTTACAATACCTTGTCACGTGTGATATTTCTTCTGTCCCACATACTGATCACAAGCAGTCGTAGTCGACCTTCATAATGCTAGTTTTGTACGTGGACCAGGATACTTTTTTTTTTTTTTTTTTTTTTTTTCACCTTCTATGAAGGTTCTTTTCTTTGAAGAAGAAAGCAGGTTACATCATTATGATTCACATTCACTCAAAAGAACAACTGTCATATTTCTGTACATACAAACACATGCACAAAAAACAAACAATACAACAAAAACTACATCACATGCATGAAACAAAAGTGTTGTTAGAGAAGTAAGACCAAAAGGTAGAGAAGAGAAAAGAAGCGAGAGAGAGGAAAGAGAGGAAAAGTGAACAACAGAGGGGGAAAAAGAAAAGGGATGCTGCCCAAACAGAGTAACCAAAACATAACAGTCAAACAGAAGTTAAGCAATACGTCAGCATCCACAGTGAGTGAATAAACAAGTGGATAGCCTTAAGTTCTTTTAGATGGTATAGTGTTAACTATGTTGTTAATCACAGACTATAATAGTATAACCTCATTTAGCCAAGTCCTGATGAAGCCTTATTTAACCAAGTCCTGATAAGGAAGCCAATCCATCATAAAAGTGTCTAGTTTATTAGTCACAACACTCAGATACCTTTCTGTTCTGAATTTATCTTTGAGTATATTAATAAAGATATTGACAATTGGTGCTACTTTCTTCATTTACATTTGTAGATGTATTGCTTTGCCAAAAGTATTATCAAGTTGAGAACTCTGTCAGTTATAGTGTTTTCCTCAACCCCAAATATTACAAGAATCTCTGTAAATTGAAAATTCGCACAATGAACGCAGTTTTGAGATAACATCTTTGCAAATCTTGCCAAAAAGTGGTGGTCATTGGCAGTAACCATAACAAGTGGCAAATTGTTTCAGTTTCTGTTTCACATAAGGAACAGAGTGTGAGTTTACTACATTTCTTAGGTGTAGGTATCTGTTAGTTGGTAGAATTCTAATGCAAATACGTAGCTGTAACCATCTCATTGAACATCCGGGCTAGTTGAAATAGCAGTACGAAAAATTGAATTCCACTTAAGGTTGTCATAATGCATATTCCACTTTCTCACTCCAGCAACAGTGTATTATTTTACATTAAACCAAGACTGAACATAATGGTTGCCTTTGTGGATAAGTTGCCAGGCTTCATTTTTCTGCAGTTTATAACTTGCAGTAGGTGTTAACAGTCATCTTATTTGAAAACTTTTTATTGCCTGAATAACCCCTCTGAATGTAACAAAGTCTGTTACTATTCCATCATATTTTCTCAAAAATGCCTCATGACTTAAAAAATTGCCCGTATCATCTAGTAAATCACTGACCACATGGATACCTCTATTGAACCATGTTTTCAAAAAAATGACATGTCTACCTTTAAGAATATTCACTATGAAATATGAATTCTGCATTGAAAGCATCAATGCTATTAGGCAGAAGTTTTACACATAATCGTCTATAATGTTTCAAACATCTGACCAAAATGGGTTTTTTAGCCCACGCAAAAGTACATTCACATATTCGTAGCCCAAATTCTCCAGATTTACAAACTTTGGGTGCAAATCCAGCACAAATTCTTGCATGTAAGAATCGTTATCAAAAACTCTCCTTAACCAACTAATTTCATGGTACTCAAAAAGGAAAAAGCATTCAACATTTCAAACCACCCTCCTTGTAATTCTTGCAAGCGTTTTTCTTACTGATTTTACTTGGCTTTTCATCCCACAAAAAAGCAAAAAATAATGCTCAAGTTGGTGTAAAAAATCATCTCCTGGATCAGGTAGGTTTGAGGAATAAATACACCAGTTTTGACATTGCTAGAGTTTTTATAACTGTTATTTTCCCAAATGGAGTTAAATGTCTTTTGACCATTTTTTAACAAACCTTTTACTTTCTGTATTTTATTATCATAATAAGTGCTACAATTGTTCTACAATCAACAGAAAAATAAATTCCTAGAACTTTAAAGATGCCAGGATTCCAGCAAAAAATTTTGATCTCTGAGGTATCTTCTTTCTGAATGTTTCTGGCTGCCAATCCAGATTAATGATCTTTTCTTTGTTGATTTTTAGCCCAGAGATATTAGCAAATATATCTAGTGTCTTTATGGCTTCTTTTAAAGAGTCTTCACTTCCATCAAGAAATAGGGAAGTATCATCAGCAAACTGTGAGAGAATGCGTCTATTTCATTGATTTTAATACCTTTTATTCTGTTATTTTTCCTGATCATTATAGACAAAATTTCAGCACAGATTAGTATAAATATGGTGAAAGTGGTCCTCCTTGACGAGCACCTCTACAAATTTGAAACCAGTCTGAATAGTGGCCATTTACTGACACGCATGTATTGATATTGCTATAAAAAGTTTCGATCCACCTCTTTATATCTTGACCAAAATTGAATGCCTCTAATGCTTTGTTCAAGAATTTCCAGAAACACTGTCAAAGGCCTTCTCAAAGTCAACTAGAAGCAGAAGGCCAGGATGTTTTCGTTATGTGTATGTAACAAAGTATCATAAACAAGTCTAATATTTTCTCCTATGTAACGCCTTTCATGAAGCCGTCTCTGATCAAGTGAATAATCTTTGGCAACACTTCTTTGATTCTGGTGGCAATACAGGCAGATGCTATTTTGTATGATGTGTTTAGTAGAGATATAGGTCGCCAATTTTTTCAACACTGTGTTTTGGGTTTTATCTTCTTTTGGAATGCAGGTGATTATATCCTTGTCTCTGTGTAATTGACATCTGACCAATCGAAAATCCATAATTAATAGACCGAACCAAAAAAATGACCAATGTCTTTAAAGAAAAACCTTGAAGAATTCTGGTTGTATAGCCATCAGAACCAGGACTTCTATTATTTTTCATTTTTCTGAGTGCATCATAAACCTCACCATGTGTGACAATTCCTTCCAACATTTCACATTCATCATCATTCAGCACGGGAGCATCATGTATTAGTGTAGACAGATCAACATCAGCAGTTTCCCTCTCACTGTACAGGTTTTCGTAAAAAGTTTGAGCTTCTTCAAAATTCCTTTTGCTCAAAAATATTTCACACCTTATCTTTCTCCAAAGAGTGCATAGCTCTTTCGACATATGACGGTTTCTAAATTACAGAAGTATTTACTTGGTTTTTTCTCCATTTTGAATCCACTGGACTCTAGACCTCACAAGCATACCTTCTAATTTTTTATTTCGTAGCTCTGTATCTGTTTTTTTTCTCCTCAAGTCCACCTAGTCTTGTTTCATCTATTATTTCTTCTAATTTTCTTATTTCTTCTAACAGAGTCTCCCTCCAATTTGCTCTCTTCTTTCTCTTGTATACCGAGTAAGAAATTGTCTTTCCACGGATTTCAAGAAGCAGCATTTCAAAAAATAGTTGGTCATTTATTGTAAGAGCAATGCACTCATTAGGTACCTGTCTATATTATCAAGGTGTACACTAGTAACAGCATACTGTTTTTTTTCAATTCTGTGATAGTTTGCTTAACAAGTTCTATGTAATTATATCTTTTAATAGAGAGTTGTTAAATTTCCAGTACCTTTTGCCTTGTTTGTTTTCTTTGTTGAAGTGTAGGGAAACCGCCGAGTGATCTGAACGATAACTAGGTAGTACATTAATACCGCTCACATCAATCATCAAATTTCTAGATACCAGAAAAAAGTCTAACCGGCTTTGTTTTGGAAGAGTTGAACCTTCGCCATGTATAACCAGCTTTTGGATTGAGTCCCGCCAAACATCAACTAGATTCAACTCCTCCATCATATCACATATAGCTTTCCTACTCCTTGGTTTGTTTGCATAACTGCATAATTTCGTGCATCCAACTTAGGATCAAACACAACATTAAAATCACCACCAATAATAATGAATTCATTGTCAAAGGCATGTATGTACTGACTGATTGTCTGTGAAAAAGGCTGGGTGGTCCCCTGAACTGGGACCATACACATTGACTAATGTCACACGCTTTCGCATCAAGGTTACATCCAACACTAAATATTGACCTGCAGGATCTCTTTCACTCTGTGCACTTTATAGTCAAAATATTTTTGAATAGTATCGCAACCCCATTTCTGTTTGTCTCAGTACCAGCTAAAAAGCACTCATATCCCCAGCATGAATCTAATAAAGTTTCAATTTTATATGATAGGTGGATTCTTGAATCAGAAAGAATTACCATCTGAGATCTCAAAAAATCAAATACATCTTTCTTTTCTAAAGTCATTTAACCGTTACAGTTACAAGTGTATATTTTGAATGTATTATTAACCATTGTGAAGTTGAATGGGTTGACACTCGTTCTCAAATAGCTGACACACTACGTGAACAAAAAAAAAACTCTTCCTGGTATAGGCCTAACCACTAACAGGAGATTGCATCGTTGTAAAAAATCCAAAACAACATGTAGGCCTTTTCCCAGGGCAAGAAACATCATCGTTCGTTATGTAGACCTATTATCCTCAAATAAACAATACTGAGCAGGCCTGCATTTTATCTCAAATAAAAAAACACAGCTGAAGACAGCCCAACAAAGAAGACAGTGACAGATAAAACCCCCTCCAAGTCCTTGCCAGCAAACGATCGGACAGAGAAGAGCGCAGAAAGAAAGCAAAAGCAAGAGACTGAAGAATAGCTGAAGAAACGTCCATGTTCTTCCGAACAATGGAACCAAAAAGGAATATGTATATAAACATGATGGAGACGAGACGAGAACAAATACAACACACAACATGAACAAGACACGATATACAGTCCTTTCCATTCGGTTACTAACCGCAATATTTGAAAAGTTCCAGGCTATAAAAACCAACAGATGTTAAAGGTAATCCATATCTTTTTAATATCGAAACACACTGAACAAGCACACACAAACTTCAAAACCACAAAAATATCTCGCGTTTTCCAGCATGGCCGGAACATCAGTGACAGGGTCAAGGTCGAAGAAATAGGGCCCAGTGGACTAGTCCAAAAACCAAGCAAAAAGCCCAACGAAACTTTCGGCAGAATAATCTGTTATTAATAAAAAGAGTAAATGAACAATATCAAAATAGAATTACAATGAAAAGTATAAGCACAGTATCAATGACGACTGAACCCTTACAATATACAAGGGCAAATAGCAGCAACAACAACAAAGGTTATGTCCTCAGCCTACCGTAAAACTAGGTTAGGGGGCATCTCCAAAGTGGAGCACTCGGTTGTAAAGAGAGACTGACAGACCGACGCAAAGACAGGCAGACAGACTGACAGAGACAGACTGCCCCCCCCCCCCCCCTCCCCAGCAAAACATAACTCAAGAAAAAGCCCTGAAAAGTATACAATATGCAAAACATGACTCAATGACTACACACATTTCATGAAAGTTACATAGCTTGAAAAATCCAATTCACAAATCATTAGTGTACCGTTCTGTTTTACCCAGTTGTTGACAAAAGATAAACTTCTTGGTATTCAGTATTGCACATTAAACTCCAAGGAGAACAAATTTCTTTTCAAGAAGAAAAAGTTGTCTTATTAAATGGAAGGCAAAAAGAAACGTCCTTGACACTACCGATGAAGTAATAGCAACAACAACAAATAAAAAAATTGCTAAACCTGTCAATGTGTGAGGCAAAAAAACAAAAAAAAAAAAGGAAAGAGAAGACAAAAAGTCTACAATCACCGTCTTTGCTGTTGATGAACAAGTATCTTCATGGCTTTTGCCTCACCTGGGAAAAAAGTTCCAGAACAGACAGTTCCGACATGGACCTCCGGCTGCTGGCTGTGGCTCTGTTCCCCTGCTGGTGCGGTGATCTCCCAGGAGACCTCCGGCAGTGTCAGCCCCAGAGCCAGAGGCTCCGACAGCCACCTGAGTCTCTGGGATCATGTCCATGGGCAGACATGTGACTGTCCCTGGACTCCCTGGAGCTGTCTCTCAACCCAGCCCCGCTGCTCTCCCACTCGTCGCTGTTGCCTGGACAGGTCCTCTCTCCTGGTGCGTTCCCCGGAGCCCTGGGAAGACTGGCCTGCCCACTGCCTCCTGCGCCTCTGGTCCCCACGCAGGTTGTACAAGTCGTCAATGGGGCCACCTCCCCGGAGTGGGCCTTCATGAAGACCCGGCCGTTCCGTGTCCAGGCCTGCTGGCAGACGTCGCGGTCATCCTTGACCGCCATTAGGAGAGCATAGGCTCTGGGGGTCAAATCCTCAGCGATCACCAGCGTGTGCCACGAAGTTTGCGACGTGAGTATATCACTTGGTCTCTGTGCGCCTGGAGATGAACCGCACAAATAATGCTACGGGGGTGTCTCTCTGCTGCCTCCTCCCCAGCCTGTGCACAGCCTCTATGTCCTCCCTCTGGACCTTCACCTGGAGCTTCTTGTTGAAAAGGTCCAACACTGCCTGCTCACAAGCCTCCTGTGTCTCATTTGCCTTCTCTTCCACTCCAAACACACGCAGGTTGTTTCTTCTGTGGTATGCACTGTGTCCTCACTTTTTCTGTCAGCAAGCTTAGCCAAAACAAAGGCATTGTCACATTTCTGGAACAGATCTGTCTCCCTCTCCTTTGCCTTAGCCAACTCTGTTCTTAAACTGTCATTTTCCTGTTCCAGCTGGAAGACCTTACTACGCAGCTCCTCAACAGTGTCTGTCAGTTTCACTAATCTTGCACCATTTGCACCTATCTCACTCAACACCACATCTAGCTTCCTCATCAGTTCAACATTTGAGACACTCTTTTGATGGGAGATAACTTTCTTGCTCTACTTCAATGCTACCATCTAAAGGATGGTGGTCTCCCCTGGCAGCCATTGCTTCCGCTCTGTCAACAAACGCGAACTGTTTTCAGTGTTTCCCTGACAGATGTCGGCGTACTTACGGTCAGGTTGGCAAGCTTACTTTTCTTTGTGTTGTAGGAGTAGCTGATAACCGAGAAGTGTCAGATGCACTGGTGTTAGGCGAACTTTCGCTTTCACTGTGCTTAGCTGCCTTTCTTCCCTCTTTCTACTTCCTGTCTGGTCATACCGGCTACCAAAACAAAACATAACGAAGTCCTGCCACGGTCATAATCTGCCGATTTTCTGCCTGGAACTTTGTGTGCGGCTACACAGACATCTTAGTAAACGTTTGGAGATGACTAATTCGCTTTTAATAAACTCAAAATGACCATTTCACCAATTAGCACAGCAGTACTACTCCAAATCGCGTGTGTGCAGCTGCTATGAGCGGAGTTCACCCTTGGACCAGATACTGGCGGTTCAACAATTCACATCTAAAAGATGATTTATTCGTTAAACAAATGAATGAGTTCCTTGATCGAAACATATGCAACAATGCAGCTAACGGACATGTTAGTTCTACAGCAGAATGGGAAATGTGCAAGATTAAAATAAAAGAATTCTGTTAGAATATGGGAAACAAAAAGCACATAAGAAGAGGAATTATCAACTGGACATTAGGATACGATTTAAAAAGTAGAAAAAGAATTAATTAACAGATCCAGAGAATGATGATCTACAGCGTGAACTGCTTAATTTAAAACAGCAGTTAGAAATAATCAGTTAGGAAAATGCAAGAGGTGCACAAACAAGAGCACGAGAAAAATGATAGAAGAAGTGCGAAAAAAAACCCAAGTACTTCCTTAATTTGGAAAAAACAAAAACAAAGAAACAAAGTATCCAAAGTTATAAACAACAAAAGGGGAAATA
>JAFLJL010007354.1:0-29063 GCA_018398815.1 Conus ventricosus | reverse complement strand
TTACATAACACACTGAAAAAACAGGGCAATGCAGCTTAGCACATTTAAAAATGTTGATCAAGCAATAAAAGAATATTATCTTGTAACGGCAAACCAATCCAGACATTGCCCCACCAAAATTCAGTGACTTTTATCATCCATCAGAAAAACAAAAGATGCAAGAAATCGCGTTATTGCCGTTGGTATGACCGTTGTGTATTTTGTTGCGCATAATATTGGCTGAATAAAAATAACAAAATCTATTATTCACCCAAAGGATATTGGAAGGGTATCACAGCAATACAAAAGCTAAGCCAGGCAGCGGGAGTCAGTAAAACAAACAGCAAAGGAATGGTTATCTAAACAAGCGATTTGGCAAATTTTATTTACCTGCCCCTAGACGAATACAGAGACCACACTTTGTGAATACAATACCAAACGACACCCATCAAATGGATCTTCTATATTTACCCTCTGATACGATTAGACGCAAAAGATTTAAGTACGCATTTACAGTCCAATTGACATAGCTTCAAGATACAAAGATGCGGAGCCATTAACACAAAAGAGTGCTTCTGCTGTTGCTGTCGCTATACAGCTGATATACCAACGAGGCCCCTTAACTACCCTCGCATGATTCAAGTCGATGATGGGAAAGAATTTAAAGGTCAAGTGAATCAATTATTGTTAAAACATAGAGTTACCATTAAAAGAGGCATTCCAGGAGTTCACAGATCACAGGCTTTAGTTGAAAACTTTAACAAACAGTTAGCTGAAAGACTTTTCTCCTACCAGTATCACAGAGAGCTTATTGACAATTCTCGCAACACAGAATGGGTTAGAAGATTGCCCTCAGTTTTGGGGCGCAATGAATAATGAAGAATTTAAAGGGCTAAAACCAGTACAAGCAATCAAAAAAAAAAACAATAAATTGTTGCTGAAGACTCCCAGTACACCAGCAAACTATTACCGTTTGGTTTAAAGTAAGGTACCTTTATTTACCGGGGAAGCAGAAGGGGACACTCGCATCAGGGCAACCGATCCAGTTTGGAGTGTTGATCCATATGAAATAAAAAGAATTGTAAAATGAATCCGCCCGTGTATTATTACGAGAAACTGGCACAACAAAACAACCAGCTCCTCAAAGATCTTTTGTGAAGGAAGAACTGCAGATAATCCCACCAGACACAGTTCCGCTTTAATTAATTTACGTAAATATATTTGAGTTTAAAATGGAAGCTCAGAAGGAAGTGCAGAACGAAACAAGAATGGTAAAGGGAAGAGACCTTGAAAATGATACGGGAATCATTTCATGCGTGTAATGCTATTAAGGAAACATTTCGGGGATTAATCAATGCATGCTAAAAACATCCAGATCACCTACAACTCAAACCCCCAAATTGGGAAAAAGAATATCTTGAAATAATAAAAAAAATTCGAACGCATCAAGCAAACATGAGAAAAGATTTAAATGAATTGGATGAAGCTATGATTGATCTTATAATAAAAGTTGATGAAAAATAAAAACCCCCGGGTTTATGCGGCCCTCCAGTCCCCAATTTTTGCTATGAAACTCAGGATTAACAAACACAGGGTTTTTTTTTTTGTTCTATCTAATGATTTTCCTTTGTTCAACCGTTGTTTTTAATTCATTTTTGATTAGATCGATTTTTTACGTTTTTCATGATAAAAAAAGTTTTATTCCCAAAACAATGTTTTCTTTGTAGTTGTCATGTGATATTTTTGGGTTTGCAAAACACGCGAGATTTTTTCCCTTTGCTTTCTTAATGATTTTCCCCCTGGCTCAAAATTACTGTACATTTTCGACCTTAAACCAAAAAAACCCCTTTAAATTCCCCCCCTTTTCCAATAATTCATCTTTCATCTTTCCAAA
Source organism: Conus ventricosus (assembly GCA_018398815.1). Classification (NCBI taxonomy): domain Eukaryota; kingdom Metazoa; phylum Mollusca; class Gastropoda; order Neogastropoda; family Conidae; genus Conus; species Conus ventricosus. The sequence goes on along the minus strand of JAFLJL010007354.1, from coordinate 27,190 downwards.
ACCTTCTTTTTAAATAATTGAATGCAAAGGCGAATCTTTAGGGTAAACCCCGGAACCCTGTCAACCTCCCGCATGACTTTTTTGCCCTTCGATTTCCCTTTTCTTTAAGGGTGTCTTCCGTAGGGGTATCTATAACAAAACTATCTGATCTTGAAAGCACTTGGGTTTGGATACGCCGGGGTTTTAAAATGGCAAAAAAGGGAAAATTTTAACTTTAAAAGCTTTTTATAATTTTAAAAGGGGAAAACCCCAAAAATACAGGCTTGGGCCAAATTTTACTTTTTTTTTTTTCCTCATTTTGCCCAAAAAACGATCTGAAATCTTTTGAAGTCCTGGGTAATTAAGGGGGTTTTTAAGTCCCGCTTTTAAATTTCTTTTGTTCTCTTTTGGGGACTAATTTTTACATCTTTTCGCTTTTGGGGGGATTCCCATATTTTTTCCAAAAAAGTGTTGTTCATCAGCTTGAAAAAATCCCTTTTTTTTTAAGCATCTGTGGATTTTTTTCGGGATCCCGTGGGTTTTTCATGGTATGGTTTCAGGGAAATGTTTTTGATCGAAAACAATTTTTAAAAGATGAAAAAGCTGTTAATTTTTTAAAACCCTGTTTAAAATTAAAAATTTCAAAAGTCGTAATGACAGACATAATTTTTTTTGCCTCGAAGATTGGGCACAAGTTTAGGCGGTTCTGTTTTCGCCATCTTTAGACTTTCTGCCGCTAATGGATAGTCATTTGCAGGTCATGGAGTTCATGAGGATATTCTAAGTCAACTTCTAGAATAAAGCCCCGATGTTGATCGGGCGTTAAACTGCTCAACCACTTTAATGCCTTTTGAATGTTTTTCGGATTGTCTTCTGTGTACATTTTAAGTTGCGTAATGGAAGTGATTGCGCCATAGCCCATCCATACAGATTGTTTGCGTCTAAATACATGAGATAGTTAGACCTTTTACTTGGATCATAGTCGTCCAAGTATTTGTTGTTTGCTTTACAATAATGATGCGACGCCAATACTAATTCCTCCGCGCAATCCGTTTTCAATCATCTGAATCATTGGTAAATCTGACAATAAATCAATCTGTACTCCAGTAAACTTTAAGAAAGCGTCCCAACTCATCCCGGGCGCAGAAATGTAATGCGCGGGATCCAGGCTATAATGTTTCATGCAGGTCTTTCTGTAATTTTCAAAGACGTCCGCCAACAAACATGTATCAGCCATTAAGATAGTCTCCCATCGTTTTACACTCTAACTTCTGCCACGCATCTCGAGCATGCTGGTAATCAGAATCGCTAATGCCCTTTCCTCTAAGACTAGAAAAGAACGCGCCCTTTTGGAGGAAGTGTTTCTTCGTCAAACCAATCCCACACTGTTATGTACTCATAAGGGTAACGCCCCCCCTTTCCATACACACGCGTTGGGTCAACCTATACTTCCGTTTTGGGCAGGCCTATAAGGACGCACGTGTCCTCTAATGAAAACCCATTCATGTGCTGCATAGCAGTCATAAACGACCTGTTATTTAAGTGAAACACATGTACAATTTTGATGACTGTGCAATGCATGACTTTGAAGGGCGTTGGTTACTGCTTGCAATATAAGATTCGAGTTCGTAACCCTTCCGAAGTTATGAAAGAAGATGGGCAGCTCTCCCTGTCTATGTTAAATTTAGTTGAAGAATGCATTACTGTGTGCCTCGCTCCTCTAATTTCCGCTAATGTGATCCTGGTTCTTACCTTCGATTCGTGCGGCCTGTGAGAGGCCTAACGCATAATCCAACACTGGGGGCTGAGTAATATGTTGTTGGTCTTCAGCGTCATCATTGATGTAGCTACAATTCAGATTATTCCCAGAAAGGCGTTACGCTCCTTGCTGCAAGCGTTCTAAGAAGTATTATCTGCGCATTTAGGTCTCTGAATAATTCTGGCGTGGACTGAGGCCATCCGACTAACATATGAAGGCAAAATGAATACAAATCTGATTGATTACTCATTAAGCACTGTTTTCGAAGTTTTGTGGCGAGTGTTTGGCCTCCTACGGAACAATAAGCAGACTCCAAAGTCTGCGTTCACCTAGTATGGAGAATTTTGATCGTTGCAGTTCTTAAAACTAACTTAGCTCGGGTGGGGGTTTGGTGTAATTAGTTCTGTATTACCAGTCTACAGACCCTTTTACATATTGTTTTATATGTTCACTCGCGGCTCTTCTTTGAACCAGATGGAATTTTGTTAAACATTTTCTTACCAGAATTTTGTATATTTTGTTGCTATGAAGTATGCGTTAATAATCTACTCATTGGTGTATACTGTGTAATGGGTAGCCCCGCTGGTGAACAAATCGGCGAAAGTCTCACATGATTTTTGTAGGCTCGCCTTATTGTTGGGCTGTTTTGGACACTTTAATAGGCAGTAGCTTTGTTATTCCTCATCCCCATGTTAGATATTGGGGGGGGGGGAACCCCCCCAGTTAATGGTTGTGTTTTGTTCTTCAATGATAAATTTGTTCTACTCTCAGGAAAGGATATACACTACCGTTCAGCTTCCTTGAAGTAAGTTTCATAGTTTAGACACTCTTTTTGCGTTTTTCGGGCGTAATGCAGCCTTGCCCAGACACACACCCACATAAACATTATGTTGTCCGAATTCCTTATGTTTGCACTGCATCTTTTCGCTACCAATGGGGGGTAGTGGAATGTAAGCCTTGCCCCTACAATCGTTGCATACTTAGCCAGTTTTTAATTGATCTCTATGATTCGCCTCTGACCCAACCTGAGCTCTCATTTTGGCTTCCTTCATCGGCCACATCAAAATCTGTGTACGCAGTTGTTCTGCCAAACGGGTGTTAAGTCATTATGAGACAAGATAGTCTGTTGTTTCGTGAGACCGACTTCTAGATTTTTTCTTTTATTGGTTTAATAGTCGATTAAAACCAGCTAACATTCTTTAACCTGGCGGGTCTATTGTTAGTGTACCTGGAAAATGAGACATAGCATGGCCAACACTTGCCCGTACGTTTGCAGGATCAATGACTTCTAAACTGATATTCATTTACAGTTTTTTGCACAAACGCTTCCTCGAGCATTCTTCAAAAGAAATTCGTCCCGGTCCTTATCTATCTTAGCATGTCTGGTATTCTTTTCTACACTCAAAATATTTATTTAAAATTAAACAACCAATAATTCATCCAGAATACCCAATCACGAGTCTTTTTCCGCTTGGCCTCAATAAACTCCTCAGTATATATACCTTCTTGGTGTTGATATGTGAGCTGTTTAGTTAGAACAGCGTTTAACGGATTTCCTTTACTTTTATTAAGCATTCTTTTATCTGCTTCGGGGTTGGCTGTTGATAGAGAAAACGTAGCCTCGCCCTTACTTTGATGATCAAACTTTTGTCCCATTTTATTCGTCAAACTCCGGCCTGTAACCGATTAAATACTTCATCGTGTTTTGAGTTGCAGCTTAGTGCTTTATTTATTATCTCAGCTAGAAGGAACTAATACATCATCTAACTAAAGTTCAGCTGTTATCAGTTGAACTATAGCTGTGTGCTTTTGGAGTTTAGTTTTTAATTTTTTGCCAGCAGCAACTACGCTAAATGATCATAGGCCCATGCGCTACAGACAACCCGCCTAGAGGCAAAAGTGCGGTGTACCTGTGCCTATGCCTGATGCTAAGAGGCCAACCACTGTTCTGCCGATGCGGCACTTTAGTCGATGTTCGTATGCAAATATGTACCAGCATTAAAAAGAAGCAGAAAACATCGTTTGTTTGGCTGTTTATTTTGAAAGGTCTTGCTCATCGTTTTTGTTGCATTTGGTAATGTATGGTATCTGAGGTTTTTATGGTGGGGGCTATCTCTTCTCTGGCGACTCGTGCAGTAGGCACATTTGGATAAACTTGAAACAGACATGGCTTTTTTCCAAAATGAACAAAAAAATAGTTTAGTATTCTGTCACACTTTTAATTTTTTCTTTTCCATATTCCAGCTGTTGCATCTAATTCATAAAAACCAATGTACCTTAAGCGGTTTCATGCTTCTTTTTCTTTTCAAATTGGAATGTTTACGTCTTTACCCGTACTCCACTTCCATGCAACTGATTAACCTCTGTTGAACCTTGGTCAATCCATATAAACCGTTTTGTGATGTTAAATAAGCATCAAGCCTTAACCACTGTGAAGGTGTAGATCTTTGAGCAAAGGTGCTGCTGTTAGACTTCTACCCCTCCACACCCAAACCATTTTCTCTATTTCGTCAAAATGATGCTAAGGTTACTCGTCGCTAGCTAGATATTGGTTAGGACTGCCGCCAATTGTACATTGTACTTTCGGTATTTTTGGATTAAACAACTTTTCACTTGCTCTTGCGAATGGTTCGACATCTTCCACACAAGCCAATAAATACCTTACAGCGATTTTACTTGCTGCACAAAATAAGAATAAACTTCCATATAGAGCGTCTGCCCTGCTTTTAGGCTATGTGAAGGATGACGCCCGTTTTGTAATATATTCTAATTGTGATATCATTGTTTGCTCATCCCGCATTGCTTAAGTAGAGTTGCTAACACATCAAACCTCTAACGACGATGTCAGAAATTGCTGTCCTTGCTTCCCGTGTCTGGTTGATTGATAACCGTTTGTTGTATTCATTAAAAGTTAGTTGTTTGACCAATCTGTCTTTTTCCTGCCACCCTTGACAGTATGGCGCATGCGCTTTTAACATCAAAAATCTAGGGGAATGGACAAAGCGATTACCTCGGCCATAACTTACAGCTTAACCGCCTTTTTGCTGTTTTAGCACCTGAGGCGAGTTCGGCGCTATTCAAGTTTTAGTGTTCTTAATTGCCGATTCCTTGCAACGCAAGATTTTCCCTTATTCATTCGCGGTTAGCCAATAGCATCCAGAATAGGTTAAAAATATCGTTTGATTGTTTAAAGAATATTATCTTGCCCTCAAGTTTTACAGAAATTTTTACTTAACCCGATTGCCCGTCCCAAATTCTGGAACCACTGTTCTGGTTTGCGGTTGTTGATGACGCGAGTTTATTTTGAAAGTAAGCCGTGCAGAGCCTGGCACAATCAAATCATCCGCTCTTAGGATCTGGCAATTAACCCCAGTCGATTTGATCTCTTGCATCAATAGTAGATTGGATTATATGGACAGTAATATTTCCGTTTATTTCCCTTCACGCCGGGGTTCCTTTAGCTTTCTATACGGTTCACAGAATCGAGGCCATTGCTTGTGAATTTTTATAAAACAAACGAAAATCGTACCATCATATATATACCACAAAATATGGCAGGCTATTGGAAGGTGAAGACTGATTATGCTATTAGTGATCGATATTCGGGGACGCCCGACATGGCTGAAAGGCATCTTTGACCACCGCATCGCTCAACGTTCTCATTGCGGCTCCGTGAATTAAAAAAACAACAAACAAAGTAGGGCCAGCTTCATATTTACCCCAAAGTTACGGTCAAGAACCTCCCGAATTTATAGACAAATGATTTTGAAGAAAACAGATGGAATGGCATAGTATTTGAAAAAATCGATCAAGGCTAATCTGTTCAGGCTTTACAACTAAACCAGACCCCCCATCAAACGTTTTTTAGCCCCAAGAGCTACAAAAAATACAAAGCACTCGTATGTGAAAGATCAAAATCGCCCTTGGGTCTTGTTAGCACCCCCCGAAATTACGGGCGGAGGCAGTTTTCTAAACTTCAAACACACTTCCAAGATCTCCAACAACTACACAAATACAAACAATGGAATTGATGACTTACCATAATCAACAGACCAAATTTATAACTGAATAGCAGCAGAAGCCACGCTTTTTCGAAGAATCATGCATTAAAAACAATTCTGATTACCCATTGCCTATGCAGAGAAATAGCGGCTCTTGATATGATTTACGCAAGCCTCAGAGGAATTTAACACAAAAAAATTTCGCAAAACTAGAGTGAATCGATGAGCATATTAAAAGAGCACCCAGCCACACATCGTGAGGTGCTGCCCCGCACTTAGGGCTAGATCTTCACGCACAAGACTAACCCAAAGTCTAAAAGATTTGACCGAAAGATCAGGCAAAAGTCTAGAGTGATGTCTACTAACCGAGAACATTACGAACTCACGTGAGCAGAATAAGAGAAACTCTCCCAAAGAAATTTATATGAAAGACACAACGCTAGGAACAGAATTCGAAACTGTTTAGAGAGCAGGGAGACACATTGAGCCAAGCGTTATAACAGCCTTAGGGATTTGCAATAAGAACTCTGGTAATCGGCTATTACAGGCGGCCGGTGGTTACCGGGTCAGTGCCTCCATCGCCATCACCTCCGCTGATAAATCATGGGTAAAAAAACAAACTGGATCATCTTGCGAGTTTATTAAACAAAAATTAGGCGGGTAAACGGTAGACGCTTTACCTGGTATCTTCGGCGGTCATCGTTAGCTGGCTTTAGTCTCTGCAGCCAAAGGTAGTTGGTTTCTGGCAGGCACTTCTGGGCAATTTGTTTCTCTTAATAGTTGGGTCTAATATTTAGTAACAAAAAGACAAGTAATCCTATGCCAAGCTTATTCCAAAACAAGTGCTGGTCTTTTCCATATTCATGGACATCGCGAACGAGTCGCGTACTTTCACATGACCTTTGGTGGTTGGGCCTTGGTGGGATTGGATGGCATCTTTTGGGTGTTTGTTTACTGCTTGCAATAATACTGGCTCAGAATTTATGTCCGTTTTTCCCGACCTTCTGTTCATTGCCGGCCACAAGGATTTCATTATTGCGTTTCTTATTTTATATCTGGAGTTGAGGTCAGAACCGGCTGCATGTATAAACAGTTGCCCACCAGCAAAAGTCTACTTTCGCTCTTGCGTATTGTAACTCATTATGGTCCTTTTACTACCTCCCGAGGTAACTCAATCTGTAGATTGACTTGCGGTCCTCAAAATTTTGCTAAGTTTTGTTTTTGTGCATCCCAAAGCCCAGATAGGAGGGCTTCGTTTGCTCGGCCATGTCTGGCTTGCGAACTAGCAAACCACCCCCCAACCGTAAAGTACGACTTCGACGATCGTTTAACGTTCTATTCCCGCCTCTCGTATAGGCCCTTCGCAGGTTCTAAGATACATGTAGTCACTGCTGTTTTTATGCTCTTGCTCTATGGACCGAGGTGACCAGTTGTGCAGTAGAGAAGAAGTGTAAGGCGGCTTCCCAGTCTTCTTGTAATACATTCTGAGCAGCCCCCCAAAATACGGGGAGCTCCGCCATGATTAGATCGACTTTTGTAAAAGTTGTCTTACCCATTAAATTGAATTCCGTTTACAGAACCTATATCCCAACAGCCTTATGGTCTTTCTGATGGCTGAATGGATTAAACCGGTTTGTCATTGGTAATGGCCGCTCGGCCAGTTCAGTCAAAATACGTTGAAGGTGTAAAAAATGAATTCTGTTCCCCCAGACTCCACACCGGAACAGGCTGCTTTAAATGATCTAAAAGCATACCCGTTACTCCCCAACCCCCGTATGATGCACAAAACACAAGCAAGTTTTTAACTGGTTCTGATAAAACTGGCCTCGGATGATCGAACCTACACTTTCGCACGATGTAGTCCTTTTTTCACTAGGGCGGGTTATGATATCTGATTACTGGCTTACTCACCCTTTTTTGAAAAAATTGACAGCCTGGGTCACAGCACTGACAATTGTGTATCAGTTGCTCTATTTTTGGAGTGTACGGCCGGCCCGACCACAAAAATTCATATTTTGCCTTCTTTAGTATATATTAAACGCGATAATTTTTTTTTGTTTACACCCAAATGTTTGTAAAACAATACCCACAAACGCCCTACGATTCAGACTGCTTAAGAGAACGATTGCAGAACAAATTGGTCGGCGCTATGAAATCTTTTTACCCAAAGACGTATGGTTTAATATAACCTGAATCAAAGGAGAATAATCAGATTCCTGACAAGTTGCCAAACCGTGGCCAATAGTTAAGCCTGTTAACCAATACGGATGGTTACTCCGGGTTTTGCTCACTAAAAGAAGCAAGAGTAACCTTAGCCAATATCACAAAACCCTACAATGACACATACTAAACCCCCATGTTTAACATTCAAGCTGACTTCCTACGGAGGTAACTAATATAGCTCACACCGTCTTAGCCTACTCCTATGAAAGGTTTGAAGCAGACCTATAGTTAGAGTTCACCCCAAGACAAACTCCTTATGATGGGGAAACAACCGTCCCGATCTTGAATACATTCATTATCTATGTTCATTTTGGATGGAGACTACGCCTGATGAAAACTTATATGTAGGCCGGCCTCCACCTGTTTTCAGCAGTTTCCCCGATAGGGGAACGTGCATATTGCGCTATTGACATTATTACCCACTTCCTACTTTACCGTTTAAAGATTAGTATGTGGGAGGGTAGGATATTTCATATCCAAAACGCCCCGACAAAGGGGGAAAGTTGTGAAATGTGTCTTAACCTACACATTGTTTTGGAACTAAATAATAAGTTGTACTAAACAATGTCGCGTGGGCTCAGAAGACGAATCAGGAGACTACATTAGGCCTGTTGTCGGAGTATAAACTTTCGAATTAAAAAGACCTTGCAGCCGTGCGGACTATGAAGCACGAATGGTGAACTATCGGCGCTATGTTTGGTTTTGAGTCATAAAGAGGTGATTATAAACGACCTAAAGCGGTTGGGACCGCCCCAAACGTTTCTAAACTCGAACAATGGGCCCAACTAGCGCAATAACTGTTGGCCAGAATGAATATAAAATAGTTGAAAACTGACTCACAATGGCACATTGAACCATATAATAGAATGGGATATAATCATTGAATCATAAGCCCCATTACAATTTTTTTAGCGTTCAAAAAAGTTTCAGAAAAGCATTAACATTGGCCCTTAACATGTAAAGTCTTAGGCCAGCTGACAATAGTCAGAAAGGTTGAAATAAGCGTTATGGAAATCACAGTACATTCTCCACAGCAGAGAAACGGTTTTAAAAGCTGTTTACCCAAACTTCACCCCTTCCCCATTCCACAACTGAAATTAGGAGACCGTTCCACCAATACATATTGAAATTTCTGTTCTTAAAAGATGTGAAGAGGAATGGGGCAGTGGGCAGTCATGACGACCTTTAAATGGGAATTTAATAGTGGCACACCCTTACGGGACGTTAGCCCGTCTTATGGTTATGTCGTCGTTCTTCACACTGGTGAGGTATTAAGGTCCCATCCACCAATCCAGCAAAACATCAATATTCGTCTCATCGAACCAACTCTTCCCGAACCTCAATTGGCTTTAATCTTTACACATTTAGCCCTATAGGATTTTATTTATATGAAAAGTTTTACACCGAGGGCCAGATAAAACCAAAATGGATTAGATTCAGTTTGTTATACAACTATGGAGCATGAATAAACTTTATGACAAAAACCCCCCTCATTGTTCCTTCACTTGTGCAAACTGGTTGTGGAACACACATATTTATCCTTGACTGTTACCAACCAGTTTATCGTTTTATAATTTTGCTCTGATTGTGATTTTAGCCCACACTTCACTGGAACCAAGCTATCATGATAGAAGGTTAATATGGGACAGATGATAACATATTTATAGTGATCCCAATCACTAAATGAGTGATTGTCTCGCAAACGCTTTTTTATAATGTTTTGAGGGACACGCAGACGCTATTTATTTAGATGGATGTTCAGCGGACAGACCGAAATCAACCAGGAGCACACACTTTGTCGAAAACTAGCTTTCAGTGGAAGACATGCTGGGATCTAGTGTGTGGGATTTTATGTCAAAATCTAACTCGGTTTTTAAAAAGACTAAGGAACAGATGTTAGACTGGTAGTTTATTTCAATGACAAGCCCCAGAGCTGCATTTGACACAGAATGTCTGCGCGACCATGATTGTTATGAAAATGATCCGGACAAACAATACGGATTAAGCCCCAAACTAAACATCTGCGAAATTTAAGTTAATTTAGTATTGTGAAACAAAAGGATAATCATACACAGTATGTATGTTTGTAGGGTTTTTACTTGTTCCGCGAACGGGGGAAACCGGAAATCAAGGTCGGGACCCCCGCCACCGGATTACGGACCGGATTGAGAGCGGAGGAGTGGAGCTTGAATCAGAGTTTCCCGTTCTTCGCCCAGCCTTCATCGACTAGGGTGCTCTGATAAGCAGTCGGCCAATGGCCCCCGGTAGAGTCTCCCCAATATACAGTTGGAGAGAGGGTGCAGGTCACCGTGACATAAGTCTAGACTGGCCGTTTATTAAATGGACTCCAGTGCTAATGTGCCAGGGGTCCCCCGACTGTCGCTGAAGTGTCTCTGCTGGGCAGTTCTTGCATTTTTGTCCCACAAGGTCCTGCACCCTGGTGAGGTTTTGACTGGGTGGCTTCTGCGGTCTAGCTTGGACCCTACAAGATGTCAGCAGGTTTTGTCTCAGGAAACGCAACGGGGGTGGTGAAACGATTTGTTTGTGTTGGGTTTGTTGGAGGAGACTAAAGTTTCCCACGTGATTCTGCAGACTGGTAGGTTTGTGAGGATGGTAATGGGATGACTCCACAGCGCGATCAATCCTCTCCCGTTGTTTTGGTCTCATGGCTTCTGTGCGGCTGTAGAGCATGCACGCTCAAGTGTGTCTGCACAATATCTCTGGGTAATGGGGGCTATGAAGAAGGGTCGGACATCCTTCTGAGCCTCCTTCTCACCGTCCTGCTCTCTACTGCAAAATGCGCAGAGCCCTTTGGAACTGAGGCATGTGGTATATGTTTGGGGCGGGCTGGGTGGTGGAGGTTGTACAGGCGATCTGCCTGTGAGACAGTGGGCTTGTAGACGACGTGGTGGAGAGTTTGCACAGTCTGTGTGGACCCCCCCCGCAGAGAAGGAAAGGTCCCGGAAGGAGATAGATTTGGATGATAATTTCGTGGGTGTTCTCTGAGGGAGGGGGGAGGAAGTTAGGACATGTGTTGGTGAAGTTTAACAAGTTTCTTGGTACCACGAACACAAATGCAGTCGTCAATATACGTTATGTTGAACGTGCACGGTTCGTGTTCCAGTGTAACGGCTGAGAGCTTCGCTCCCTCCACGAAAGCTACAAACACGCATTCAAAGCTGGTCCAGTTGTGCCCATGGCGACCCTCTAGTCTGTAGGTAGTGGCGGTCTCGAAGGCACTCACGCGGTTTAGGGAGGGAACGTGAACCTGTTCCTGCTAGGGCGGAGGGTTGGTAGGGATTGATGGTGTTTGATTAGTCACTCTTTCTCAAAGTAGTGTTTCAGCGCTGCAATCCGCCACTATGGGGGCTATGGTGTTAATGTGCCACAATATCCATCGTGAAGATGTGTCCTACCCCAGTGTATTGGAGAAAGAGAACCCCTCTAACCAGGGGTCTCAGGAGTCCGTTGTGTCTTTTACGTACCGGGGGTAGAGTGGCATAGGGGGTTGGCGACCATTGTACAGGAACTCAGAAATGCTGACAGTGGGGACGGATGCCCGACAGAACCCAATGGGTCGTCCAGGGAGTGTCAATTATGTGATATCTTGGGTACCAGGATCGAAGTTTGGTTCTTTAGGTTCATGTTGATGGCATTAAAGCTTCTGTTGGAAGATGTCCTTGGTTAAGGGCTGTTGGATTGTTTTCGGTATTCCAGTGTGCTTGTAGATTGATTGTAGATTTACAACTTCTGTGGAGTCCCTGTCACCCAAATGTTCCTCCTGCCTCTCCACCTAGAGATCTTAGCCATACTGTTATGGCCCACCCTTGTCAGATGGTTTGATTGACAACATCTGTCTCTTATCGATCTTTCAATGCTTCAAGTTCTGCAGTTGAGCGGTTGGAGAGAAGTGGCTGGGTAGCAGCTGAGCAATATTGTTTTTGAGAGTGGATGTAGAAGTCCATAGGCATGGCAAATTCCCCCGGCCTTGGTGTCCAGGTGCTGGTTGTCGAGGAAACTGTTTTGCCAAGTCGACGTGAGAGGGCAGGTGCGGAGCGGATGTGCAGACTTGAGGGGACACAAATGAAGAGTGCCCTTCTTAGCACTTAGTCAGTCGTGGGACCCACTTGGACCATTCCCCTGTGGGGTCCAGTATAAAATGCCACAGTCTCGGGGCCTTAGTGTACCTTTGACTGAACTTGCTCACGTGTATATTGGGGAGACCCTACCGCTCATTGGCGACGCGTTTAGAGCCAGAAGGTCGATGAAGCTGGGCTACAACAACCAGTGGCAACATTTTGTTGGTCACATCACATGCTACAGTCATGCGAAGATCGCAGCAGTGTTGGAAGACCACAGCGACCCGTGTGTAAGAAAGCCCTGGAGAATCTTGTCATCAGCAGCTTGGGCACCCCAACAGCCCAGCTGGGAGATGAACCTCAGCGTCCAATGAGTCTAGCTGAGCAGGGCCCTCTGCCTTATCTCTCTGTCCTGTCTTCTTTAGCCTCTGTGTTTTTTTATCAGAGGTAAATCGTGAATAGTTCCATGTATCCCTCCTTTTGTGTGGGTGCAGGCGAGGTGGTGGTGTTGTGTGTGTATGTGGCTTTGTGGGGGTTGTAAGGACACAAAGGGGGGGCGGGGGGGAGAGGAAAAAAAAGGGGGGGAAGGGTGTGTGTTTGGAGTCTTGTGTGAACTTGCCCCAGTGGTCTGTGTGAGCTCAAAACACGCTGAACAGTGATCCCCAGTGACTTTATTTGGTCCCAACTTCATCATTTAATGAATGTTTCTCCCCTAGTCTCCACATCGGTTTCTGTCAACATGTCCCCTCTTCTTTACTTTGCCAACGGGCCTATGAGCTAGAAACGTCCGTCTTCTCACTAATGGATTCAACCTACACCAAAGGTTTTTCTAAAACTTTATTATTTTTTTCCATTTTGCAACCGCATCCTCTGTCTACTTATGTTCTTCCTAATATGAATGTATATAACTATATATATATATATTCTTTAAAAACTTCCATTATCACTTATTGTCTCTATTTCTTAAAACTTTAAGAAAAAAATGATTTCCACTAAGTCCAAAACTATAACTGCAAACATGTTTTAACTTGGACACTGGCCTTCTACTACTGGGACTCGAATAGGCTATTTGAAAAATCACACACCTCAAGACAATACAAACAGACAGATGTCGAACTATTCTCCATCACAGTGGTAACCGCTATATTTATTTTGTTTTGCCCGGATCCGTTAGTCTCCAGAAATAACCGATGGATGATATGAGAATACCGGGATATTGAAATAATTACCGACTTGATCGTGTTTATAACTACACTGTACAGGCCTACTTGTGTACCTAGCATCTCCTAAACTGTCCAACATAAAAGCTTGAAAAATATGGGATTGAAATCTGTAAGGATTGAAATCGTATGGCAAACAATAAACCACATATTATAGGATTTTTCTACAGAAATCCCTCTCTGAAAACTTGGACTGGCAAGATAAATTACACAGTTCTCAGGATTGACAGACACCCAATGCTAAGCCTTTGAAACCATTATTTTTGGAGACCTTTAATATAGATTTCAGTGAACCTCCAACCCCAAGTGCTCAAACCTACAAGTTCACCCGGTCTTGACACTTATTGACTACAACCCGTATAACTTGCGCCAGTCAAATACCTTACTAGATCACATTTATACAACACCCCAAACAGTCCATCATTGAAGTATGCTCTCCACCAGGTGGATGGTAGCGATTATTCACGTTTTTTACTGACCGTAGGTTCAAAAACCGTTATAAACCTTCCCCAAAAGTAGGGCACACAGATTATCTTTCTATAGGAGCTTTAGACCTTTTACGGAGAGGAGATTTTTTCAGACCTTGCAGACCCCGTGGAATATATATACCAAATAAAGATCTGATGAAGCAACAGAATTTTGGAAATTAACACATTTATTCTGTGTAAAACACAGACATGCTAATTCACTCCCCAAAGAGTCAGACATGTGCGTACCACACCAACCGTGGATAACTACACGCACTCGATATCGAAAATTAACATACGAAATCAGTTTTAAGCAAATCGGAACAAATAAAGAATTCCGTAACAAAAGAATCAGGTAAACTCAATGAAAACCGTAACATCTAAGCGTAATTAATTCCCCCAAGCTGTTAATTTCTCCAAGGATTCACGTCAGATTTCGGCAGGCATTAAACATGTTGCATACCATAAAATGATCAGAAACTCAGGAAATTATCACATATGTAAACTGCCGATCCATAAACAAACATTTTGCTAGTATCAAGATATAAATTTATCAACATGGATCGGTCCCACTGGCAAAGGCAATCGATTATAACACCCACTATGCTTTTTACACAGATCTTAGCTTTTCCTGTACCCTCAAACACTGACTGATATGGACGTTAGTCACGTATTTCCTCTTTAAAAAATCGGGTGTACACGGCGATTTAGATGGTTTAGCAGCACTACTAAACAGCATTTCGAGTCATTAAATCCTTGATACCTCAGTATTTGTCCCAATTTCTGAACGGGCCCCCACCCTATTCCTTGCAATTTCAGGCACGTACAAGTAAATTCACTTAGACATCTGGTGACACGTCACTTCATCCAACTATAGACATATTTAATTTCAATCTGCTTATCTAAACTATTGAACAACATTGCAAAAAGTACTATATTTTACTTACTAAAAACACTTTACCCCTCCACCCGACGATCACATGGTTCCGTCCAAAATTTTCCTGCCCTCCCACCCCCGTGTACGCTTCTTGCTAGCCATATGCCAGTAACATGAAAATAAATTTACCTGGACTTCTTTAATGATTTGCACAAGTTAATGCAGTCCAACATCATTCACTCCTGTTGCGTAAACCTGGAACCCTCTAGAAATTCACTCCAGACCTTCATAACTCTCCCTGTCCTCATACTATGACAACGGCAACTCCATCAGTAACAGCCAAAACTACAACCGTCAACTTTAATGTCTAATCAACTTGGCCAGAGTCCCACAAGGCTCTTCACTGGGCCCTTCTATGATTACTGTTTCTACGTCCCCAATGGCTTTACCATAATTTCTTGAACGACCCTGCCGCCTGTATGTGAAGGACCCATATCCATTAAATATCCCCCCCCGATCTCAGAACCCATCTAGATAACGCTAGTACCCTCTCCAAGGATGTTACACAACTTATCGAATGGACTCAGTTGACCCTTGTCTTAATGCAAAGGTACCCCCCAGTGCATGTTGTATGTGCCCGACAAAAAAAGACATAAGATGACAGTCAACATTTACACAAGGTATATCTCTGACCAAAAAATGAGAAGAAGTATCGACTCACCATAAACTATAGGAGTACTAATTCGCTAAAGGATTTAAAATGGACGACACATAACGTCACTGGGGAAACGTTCTCTCAAATCAACTTCACTTCCAAATAGCCACGATTAGAACTTCTGGAACTCATACTGACAGCTCTTTTTCTATGTGCATCTATTCTATCCCCCTCCTCGCTTATGCATCAACCCTCTGGGATCATGCAGTGAAACCAACTTGCACTTATTCACGACTGTAAACACGAGCCTTACAACATTCAGTATTACTAAAAACAAGCACCTAACACAGACAGACTATCAACACTTAATTTGTTAACCTTCTACAAAACGATTTTGTTCACAAAGGCGTATGCATGCATACTGTTACAAACGGAATAAGCTCCTAAAAGATAAGAGATTCATTTCACTCCCACTTATAGCTATAGTCATTTATTATCCTTTCCCTAGACCAAGAAATAATCTTTACACATCTCGATTTTTGGTCTCGGTGGAACTGATGGCACAAGCTACCAATCCTTTTTGACCAACCTCACACGAACCCCCCAACTCGTTTAAGACAAAGTTGCACAAGCCTCTATGATGGTTAGCAATCAATATTTTCTCCAAATTCCTTTGCCCTAACATTTTCAGGGATTTTTACATGATGTCTCTTGTGTATATGTTTATGCCTAGTGTACATCGTCTGTTTTTACGTGTGTCATGCTTTTGTCGACAAAGTATTGATATTGTCATAACTTACTCTCCTCTCCCGCTTCTCTTCTCTCTTCTCTCTCTCTCTCTCTTCTCTCCTCTCTCTCTCTCTCTCTCTCTCTCTCTGCCTCATCTTGTTATTTCCGTGATAAAATTATAACAGGCTTGCACTTCGTTTTTTGTCCACCTTTCTCCACCCCCCACCGCCACCATCCTACCCCCCACCCCCCTCCTCCTATTTCCTTCCCCTCCATCATCCCTCAGATATTTTCCACCCCCTCCTCGCCTTTTCCCGCTGGTTTTCTCACTCTAAGTATTTCTTGTTTTCATTATTTTATTATTCAAGTTTGCTTTGTTTTGTTATGAATGGCTTGATGTAAAAACCGCAGTTTCTTGCTAATTTCAATGGATCCATCTGGACATAAATTTGTTTCAATTGACTTCAATGATTGACCCCTACACCCCACCCCCCCAACCCCACACTACAACACCATCCACCCTACACAATACCTCCACACATACCTAACCCACGCACACCACACCTAACACCCCACCCACTACACACCATTACACCCCAGACACAATCACACCCCAACCCCACACACTCACCTCACCACCCAACCCCCCAGCACCCCCCCCTCCCCACACAACTACACCCACACACACACCAACCCCTCCACCGCATCACACACCCCTACACCTACAAACTATACACACACTACACCCACCCACTACACCCCCAATAGAACCACCCTCCCCTCTCCACACACCCCCAACATATACCACATCATACACACACCCCCACCCCTCCACCCCCACACCACTACCACCAACAAACCCTCCCCCAACAAACTCATACACACACACCGTAAAAAACTCCCACACCCTCCCCCCACCCACACACCTAAAACACACAGCCCCTCCACAACAATTCCACACACACCCTAAAACACACCCCACATCCCCACGCACATAACACACACACCTTCACACACATTCAACTCACCCTAAACAAACTACCCAACATACACTCAACACCTACACACTCACACCACACAAACACACACACACAACACACACAACCACACACACACAACCACACACAACCAAAACAACAAAACCCCCCCACATCACACACACGCCCACCCGCCACCACCCACAAAGACACCCACCACACCACCCACACCCACACCCACACACCACACCCCCGCACACACACACCACCACCACACCACCCATCTCACCCACACCAACTACCACAACACACACCTAGAACAATACGCAACAACTACACACCCCCCCCCACTCCCACGAACACACTACACACCTACACACCACCCCAAACCCTAATCCCAAACCTCACACCCAACCTACAACACAACACCACACCAACACGCCCTCCCCACCTCCCCCTACCCCCACCCACCCCACAACAACCACACACACACCCCAACACCACAACACAAACATACGCAACGAGACGTGCACGCACACCACACAGTCACGCACACACAAGCATGGCACCCGCCGGCCAACAAACACACGTACAAAACCACACCCACGCCAACACAACCAACCCACCCACCACACCAACAACCCACAACCACACACACACACACAACAACACCAACTCTATAATATATATATTATATATATTATCTCTATCTATCTATATTTATATAATATATTATTATATATATATCTATATTATATATATTATAGATATATATATCTCTATTTATATAATATATATATTATACGCCCGTCGTGCATACCGGTTGGCAGATACGACGCATGCGGCACTCACAGACCCCCCCCCTTCACCAACACACACCCACACACCCCAACCCCCCTGCACACCACGACACAACACACACGAAAAACCCACACCAAACCACAACCACAACCCACCAACCCCCCCTACAAGTTCTCTCTCTCTCTCTCTCTCCTTCTATCTTCCTCTCTCTTCTCTCTGCTTCTTTCTTTAACTCTCCTCTTACTCACCGACACACCCCCTCCACCCACTTACAGCACACTTACACACCAACACACATACACACCCCACCCCCCCCCCACCACCTCCAACCACTACCACACCCCACCTACCACCAAACTCCTCACCCCCCCCACCCCCCCACCACACACACCCCAAACACCCCCCCCCCCTCCCCCGCACCCACCCCAACACCTACACACACAATCCCAACCCCACCCTACAACACACCTAACCCCCCCCCACCCCACAACTAAACACCCTACACACACACCCTACCACACACAACCCCCCACCCACTAAACACACATACCCACAACTAAACCACTACACCCACCTAAAACGTCTCCTCTCTACTCTCTCTCTTCTCTCTCTCTTTCTCTTTCTCGCTCTCTCTCTCTCCATCTTCACTCTTCTTTCTCTCTCTTTCTCAGCCACACACACCACTCAAACACTCACACCCCACTACCCCCACCACACAACACAACCACCCCACCAACCCCACACACCACCACTCACATACACACACAGTTTTTCATTCTCTTCTTCTCTTTCTTCTTCTCTTCTCTCACTCTTTTCTCTTTCGCACACACACACTACACCCAACCTACACACACCCCTCAAACACTAAACATCTACACACCCTACCCAACAAACCCTACCACCCACCCCCTCACACACCACCTCCACACACACCTTACACACACACCTCCCCACACGCTAAACACCTTACCACCAAACTCACGCACACTACCACAGGCCTCCCCACAAACTCACAACTACCCCCACCCACACACACTACCCACCCTCACCCACCCCCCCTAACCCACACACACACACACACAGCCACCCCCCCTCCCAAACCTAACAACCTACACACACACTAAACAACCCCTCAAAATACGACCCTACCCAACACCTCCACACCAACTCCCACCCCCATAACCACCCTCAACACCCCAATCCACCACAACTCCAACACAACTACAACAACCTACACAAATCCTACACCACTCAACGAACAACCCAAACACCACACACCACAAATCAAACTACCCCCACTCCCCCCCCTCAAACAATACACCCCCTCCTACCACCCCCCTCCAACCCACACACCAACCACACACCCCCAACAACCACAACAGACTACACACCCAAAACTCACACACAATCTACAATCACCACCACAAACACTCATACCACCCCCTACACACTTACCAACCTCCACCCACACCTCCACACCCTATCAAAACACACACCACCCAACACACCCACCCACACCACTATTACACACTACTAACCACTACACACACCCCACACTACACACCTCCCAAATACCAACCACTACTCAAACAACCTAACCCCTACACACACCATACTCCCCCAACACCAAACATTCACACCCTACCCCACAACCACCCCCTGCACAAAATCACAACTCAACACTCCACCAAATCCACAACACCTACCACAAACTCCCAACACTCCAACACACAACACACACCACACACAAAACTACAACACACACCACAACACCTACACACAGAACACAGACACACAGTAACACACACACACAAAACCCAACCACACACACACACACAACACAACAACACAAAACACCACACACAAACCCCTACACCAGAACCTAACCACATACCAACAAACACTACACCAAACACACCCTACACGCACCAAACACATACATACACAACACCACTCCACCCAACACCTACAACCCTACCCAAACTACAACACTACTCAAACGCTAAACATACATAACACACACAACAACGCACTCACACAAACAAACACACACACACAAACACACACCACACACACACACACCACACACCCCAAAATACATAAGCACTAAGCACGAGAAAAGGGCATATCTGTAAGCAATTGCGTGATGCAACGCAGACACGGAGTACGAGCCAGAAAAAAAGCAACCCCACCCCTTCCTACCACCCCCCCCCCCCATCTAAGTCAACTCTTACACCCCACCTCCTACTTCCCCATCTAGTCAATTCTACCCCCACCTTACCCCCCCCCATCTAAAAACGCTCTATACCCCACCTCCTACTCATTAGTTCAACTCCCATACCACACCCCTCTATCCACTGTTGTCATTAACCCCCTCTATCCCACTCCGTTTCAAAACTCTACACTCCCCCCTTATCCATCTAGTCTTCATACCCCACCTATTCCCCATCTAGTTAAACTCTACCACACTCCTACTCCCCCATCTAGTCAACTCTATACCCCACCCTCCTACTCCCATCTCGTCAATCCCTACCCACCCTTACTCCACATCTAGTCCACTCCATTCCCCACCTCTATCCCCATTAGTCAATCCATACCCCACCCCCTCTCTCCCATCTAGTCAACTCCATACCCCCACCCCCTCCTACTCCCCATTATACTAGTCAACTCATACACCCTCCCCCTCCTATACTCCACCTCTAGTCATACTCCATACCCACCCCCTCTACTCCCCATTTGTAATCCATACCACCCCCTCTACTTTCCCCAATTAGTCAATTTCAACCACCCCTCTACTTTCATTAGTACTGCAACCCACCCTCCTACTCCCCATTCAAGTACACTCCACACCCCACCCCTCTACTCCCCATCTCGTCACCTCACACACCACCACCTGGCTCCTTCCCCACTACCCGTCACTCCATAACACCCCATCTATCCCCCTTCGTCAACCCACACCACCTCAGAGGAAGTAGAATACCAACACCTGGTATTCGTCTCAACCAGTTTCGGACGACGTGACCAGGATTGGTATTTCTACGATCTTGAAAGTATGCCTTAATCACCAAAAAAATAAACGATTTTTTCACAAACCAAATACTGTTGTAAGATTATCGTTTTTTAATACTAATAGTAACTTACAATTTTTCGATTTCAGTTTTAGCTTTAATCCTGCTTTTTTTGACTCATTTTCAATAACATCATTTTCCGCATACCTCATCCAATGCGACCACCCTGTCTTTCAGGTGAAAATAGAACTACGTCTTTAACGGTTTTAAAGTCTTTTTAAAACGAGTTATTATTTTTGACCTTTAAAATCCAACAACTTATCCCAGCATGTATCTTCCACTGAAAGTAGTTTTGACAAAGGTTTTTCTTTTTTTTACTATGTACTCTTACTGTGAAAACAGTCATCTCTAATCATGTGTTGCGTTCCTTCTAAACGTTTCTAAAAGTATTTAACCACTCACTCAATTTAATTGCTAGGATCAACTAATTTCGGTTATCATTGCCCATATAACTTTATCATGATATGCTTTGCTTAAATACACGTGTTGGACAGACAAATACACAATATAATCCAGAAATTATAGGATCAAATGTTTGAACATAGTCGAGGATACATATTGTTTTTCCACAACAAGGTTGTCACAAATCAATGACCAATGGAGGGGTTATTGTCATAAAGTTTAACTGCACCATAGTTTTAACAGCATTTAATTAATCAGTTATTGTTTTATTCCTGTCCACTGTCAAAACTTGTTCAGTATAATATACAACTATAGGCCTAAATGTGTAATATTAATCCTATTTCAGTTCTGTAAGATGGTTTATATTTAAGTCACACATTGCTTTGTCGCTTGATGTTTATAAATTTATATCCTGCCCTTGTGACAGACCGACCCGGATGGTATAACTTTAGACTTTTAACGTCTAAGTTTGCCAGCGATATTAATCTTTTATAAGGGCGTCACTAACGCCAACCCCCTCTCCAATTTTTAAGACAGAAATTTTCCCAACTTTTATTGTGAACGTGTTCTTAAATTTCTGCTTGGAAAAGAACCCTGTCAATTTAGTAGAAGCTTCTTTAAAACCCCCACACCTACACACTACCACACCACACACAACCACACCTCACACACACACACACACACACTCCTCACACCACACACCCCAAACACACACCCCTCACCCACACCACCACCTCACACACACAACCCCTACCCACCCCCCCCCACCACCTACCACACACAACACTCACACCCCTACACACCACACACCACACACACTAAAACACCACACACACCACTACACCACACCACCTACCCCACCACACACCTACCCCCCCACCACACACACCTACACACACACCTACACACACACACCTACACACACCACTACACACACACCTACACACACACCTACACACACACACCTACACCACACACCTCACACACACCACCTACACACACACCCCTACCCACACACCCTACACCACACACACCTACCACACCTACACACCACACCACCACACACACACCTACACACACACCTACACACCACACCTACACACACACCTCCTTCTCCACTCCTACACACACACCTACACACCACCCTCCACACCACACACACACCTACACACACCACACCAACACACTACACACACACACCTACCCACACCACACAACACTACACACACACCTACACACACACACCACACCACACACTACACCACTACTCCTCTACTACACACACCACACACTACACACACACCTACACACCCCACCTACACACACACCTACACACACACCACACCCACACCTCACACCCCACACACCTACACACACACACACACCTACACACACACCCTACACACACACACCTACACACACACCACACACACACTACAACACACTACACCTCACACCACACACACACACACCTACACACACACACACCACACATACACACACACCTACACACAACACCACACACACACACCTACACACACACACACCTACACCACACCTACACACACACCTACACAACACTACACACCAACACACACACACACACACACACACTACACACACACCTACACACACACACCTACACACACACACACCTACACACACACACCTACACACACACACACCTACACACACACCACACACACACACAACACACTCACCTACACACACACACCTACACACACACACAACAACACACACACCTACACACACACTACACACACACACACACACCTAACACACACACCTACACACACCACACCTAACACACACACCTACACCACACACACACCACTACCACACACACACTACACACACACACACACACACCACACCCCCACAACACACACACCACACACACACACTCTACACACACACCTACACACACACCTACACACACACCTACACACACACCTACACACACACTACACACACACCTATACACACACGCCTACACACATACACCTACACACACACACACACACACACACACCACAACACACACACACACACACACACACACACACACACACACACACACACACACTCACAAGACGAGACGGCATCTGTAAGGGAAATGATGCATCCGCATGTATGCGCTCATACAACACACACACACACACACAACACACACACACACACACACACACACACACACACACACACATACACACACACACACACACACACACACACACACACACACACACACACACACACACACACACACACACACTCACACACACACACACACACACACACAGACACACACACACACAACGCGTGCTCGTGCCCGCACACACACACACACACACACACACACACACACAACACCACACACACACACACACACACCACACACACACACACACACACACACCACACACACACACACTCACACATACACGCACTCATGCACAGAGAAAACGGGCATCTGTAAGCAATTGCAGTGATGCAACCGCAGACACCGGAGCTACGAGAAAAGAAAAAAAAGCAACCCCACCCCCTCCTACTACCCCCCCATCTAGTCAACTCTACACCCCCACCCCTCCTACTCCCCCATCTAGTCAACTCTATACCCCCAACCCCTCCTACTCCCCATCTAGTCAACTCTATACACCCCCACCCCTCCTACTCCCCATCTAATAAACTCCATATCCCCACCCCCTCCTACTTCCCCATCTAGTCAACTCTATACCCCACCCCTCCTACCCCCCCCCCATCTAATAAACTCTATACCCCCACCCCCTCCTACTCCCCCATCTAGTCAACTCCATACCCCACCCCCTCCTACTCCCCCATTTAGTCAACTCTATACCCCACCCCCTCCTACTCCCCCCCATCCAGTCAAACTCTAACCTCCCACCCCCTCCTACTCCCCCATCTAGTCAACTCCATACCCCCACCCCCCTATTCCCCCATCTAGTCAACTCTACACCCCACCCCCTCCTACTCCCCCATCTAGTCAACTCCATACCCCACCCCCTCCTGCTCCGCCATCTAGTCAACTCCATACCCCCACCCCCTCCTACTCCCCCATCTAGTCAACTCCATACCCGCACCCCCGCCTACCTACCCCCATCCAGTCAACTCCATACCCCCACCCCCCTCCTCCCCCATCTAGTCAACTCCATACCCCCACCCCCTCCTACTCCCCCATCTAGTCAACTCCATACCCCCACCCCCCCTACTCCCCCATCTAGTCAACTCCATACCCCCACCCCCTCCTACTCCCCCATCTAGTCAACTCCATACCCCCACCCCCTCCTACTCCCCCCATCTAGTCAACTCCATACTCCCCACCTCCCTCCTACTCCCCCATCTAGTCAACTCCATACCCCACCCCCTCCTACTCCCCCATCTAGTCAACTCCATACCCCACCCCCTCCTACTCCCCCATCTAGTCAACTCCACACCACACCCCTCCTACTCCCCCATCTAGTCAACTCCATACCCCCACCCCCTCCTACTCCCCCATCTAGTCAACTCCATACCCCACCCCCTCCTACTCCCCCATCTAGTCAACTCCATACCCCACCCCCCCCCTTTTCCCCCCCTCAGTCAACTCCAAACCCCCCCACCCCCTCCCCCCCCCCCCCCCCTCCACTCCCCCCATCAGTCAACTCCATCCCCCACCCCCCCACCCCCCCATCTAGTCAATCCAAACCCACCCCCCCTATTTTCCCCTTTAGTAAATTTTTACCCCCCACCCCCCCACCCCCCCCAAAACTAAAACCCACCCCCTCCATCCCCCAAACCATAACCCCCACACCCACCCCCCCTACCCCCCATCTATAAACTCCACACACCCACACCCTCTCCCCCCCATCCACAACTCCAAAACCCCCCCCCTCCTATTTCCCCCCCCATCCAGTCAACTCCCCAAAAACCCCCCCCCCTCAAAAAACGTAAAATACAACCGGGCTCACTTCGCCTAAACCAGTTGGGAAAACCCGGGGTATTTTTACGTTCTCTGACATAAAAAAAACCCAAAAAAAAATTTTTTTACAAAAAAATTGTAGGATTATCCGTTTTTAATACTAATTTACTAAACTTTTTAGATTTCAGTTTTGCTTAATCCTGCGTTTTTCCTGATCATTTTCAATAACATCATTTTCACGCATACATTCATCAAATGCGTCTCTGTCTTTCATGTGAAATAGAACTACAGTCTTTAACTGTTCTCTAAAGTCTTTTAAAACCGAGTTATATTTTTGACATAAAATCCACACACTTATCCCAGCATGTCTTCCACTGAAAGCTAGTTTTGACAAAGTTTTTCTTTTTTAACTATGTCTCTTTCTGCTGAACAGTCATCTATAATAAATAGTGTCTGCGTTCCTTTAAACAGTTTATAAAAGTATTATAACCACTCACTCAATTTATTGCTAGGATCAACTAAATATATGTTATCATCTGCCCATATAAACCTTCTATCATGATATGCTTTGTTAAATTCAAGTGTTGGACAGAAAATCACAATATAATCAAAATTATAGCGATAAACTGTTTGTAATAGGTCGAGGATAAATATTGTTTTTTCCACAACCAGTCTGTCCACAAATCAATGAACAATGAGGAGTTTTTGTCATAAAGTTTAACTGCTCCATAGTTTTATAACAGAATTTAATCTAATCCAGTTATTGTTTTTATCATGCTCTCTGTCAAAACTTGTTCAGTATAATAAAACCCTATAAGGCCTAAATGTGTAATATTAATCCAATTCAGTTCTGTAAGATTGTTTCTATTTAAGTCAACATTGATTTTGTCGCTTGTTGTTATAACCTTAATATCCTCGCCATTGTGAAGAACGACGATGGTAACTTTAAGACTTTTAACGTCTAAGTTTTGCCAGCTAATATTAATTCCTTTTATAAGGGCGTCACTAACGCCCACAACCCCACCCCTCTCCACATCTTTTAAGACAGAAATTTCAAATATTATTGTGAACGTGTCTCCTAATTTTCTGCTTGGAAAGAACTGTAATTTTGTAGAAGCTTCCTTTAAAACCGTTTCTTTTCTGTGGAGGATGTACTGTTTTTTCCCATACGGCGTTATTTCAATCTCTTTTCGACTATTGTCCTCTGGCATAAGACTTACATGTAAAGGGCCAGAGTTGAGTGCTTTTCTGAAACTTTTTTGGCGGCTAAAAAATGTAAATGGGCTAATGAATTCAAATTTTATGTCCCATTCTAAATATGGTTCTAAATGCCATTTGCTGTCAGGTTTTCGAACTATTTTATATTCATACAGGCCAGCATTATTTGCTTCTACATTGCGCAGTTGTTCTAGTTTAGGAAACCTTTTGCTGTCGACTACTTCTTTACGTTTATAATCACCATCTTTAGTGTACTCAAAACCATACAAAGCGCCTATCTCACCGTTCTGTTCAAAGTCCGTAACGTCTGCAAGGTCTTTTAATTCTAAAGTTATACACCTAACAGGCGCTAATGTAACTCCCGATTCTTCTGGCCCACGCGACATTATTTTTTAGTAACGTATTATTTTATTTTTAAAACAATGTGTAGGTTATCACATTTTACGACTTTCACCGCTTTGTCTGTGATTTTTATATTAAATGATCCGACCCTCCCACAAACTAATCTTTTAAACTGTAAATTAGGGAATTGTATAATTTCATAATCGCAATATGCAGCTTTCCCTGACGGAAGAGCTCTTAAAACAGTTGAGGGCCTTCCATTATATAAGTTTTCATCAGTGCTCAGCTCATCCAAATGAACATAGAGTAATGAATGTAATGCAAGATCGAGCGGATTTTCCCCCTCATAAGTAGTTTTGTTTGGCGCAACTCTAAAACTATGAACGGGCCGATTGGCAGTTGTAAAGCCTAACATTTTAGCTAGCATCTTGTAAAGCCCCCTATAATTACTTA
>JAFLJL010007351.1:0-5000 GCA_018398815.1 Conus ventricosus | reverse complement strand
GAAAACCACTACAACAGGCAGGAACGACGGTGTACAGTGAACACTCTGGACGCAGCTAGACGACTCGACTTCGCAGACGACTAGCGCTCCTGTCACACAGCTACAGACAAATGCAGGACAAGACACTCGCCTGGAGACCACATCAGCGGGACAGGTCTCAAGATCAGTGGAAGAAGACTGAGCTGATGAAAATCAACACCACTGCCGACACACAGTCACAGTTGGTTGAGAGCCCATCAGGGAGGTGGAGTCTTTCGTCTACCTGGGAAGCGTGGTTGGCTAACAGGGAGGTACGGACCGATCCGTCCAGCCAGAACGGCAAGGCAAGAGCAGCTTTCGTCATGCTCATGAAACATCTGGGCATCTGGAGGATTCAGCATTTTTTTTTCTTTCTTTCTGCGTACACAGGCTGATACTCTGCGGACAACTCCCTGTATAGCCAGGCAGTGGAGTTTTGTGTGTATGACCCTTTTTTTTATCCCGCCATTAGGCAGCCATACTCCATCTTCGGGGAAGAGGATTCAGCATGAGAACCAAACTCCGCATCTTCAACTCGAATGTGAAGTCAATTCTGCTGTACGGATGCGAGACATGGTGGACAACACAGACGATGCAACAAAAGATTCAGACATTCTTCAATACCTGTCTGAGGCGCATCTACAAAATCGATGGCAGGAGAAGATCCGAAACGAAGATCTGTGGGAGCGAGCAGGACAGGAACTTCTTCTTCTTCCTCCTCGTTCGCCATCCCGTTAGATGAGCAGCCTGGTGTCTCGATGAAGGCTACCGTCCGTCGCAGTTCCTCCAGGGTGCCGTACAGCTTGGCTTCCACTGCTGTCGGTGTTGGCCAGTACTACGTCGTACAGACTTCAAGGATGTGGTCGGTTGTCATTGGTCCCTCACCACAAGGGCACTCTCCATCTGTCCAATGCCAAATTTTGTGTGCATGTGGTGGAGCAGGCAATTGTGTCCAGTCCTCAGGCGGAAGATCTTGATCTGTTCCGTCGTCCCAGCAAGTGGTATGTGTCTTCTGGGTTGTATTTGGGATGCAGGAGGCGCCTTTTTATTCCTTGCTGTGTCTTGATGATTGTCCTAATTTCATCGTATGACGCAGGTTGTTGGCCTGCTCCTTCTGTGCACCGTCTTTTGCCAGAATGTCCGCTTTTTCGTTGCCTCTGATGCCCAGTGTGCTGGTACCATTGTATCACCACTTTCTCCACTCTGGCGTCAGGGCAACAAGGGCTGAAGCGAGAGGGTTCTGTTCTTTGCAGCGGGAGTTCCTGAGGACTTGGAGCACGGAGAGAGCGTCAGAGAACACCACCACTGCCTGTTGTTCTTGTGGAGTTTCTGCGAGGACTATTGTGGCTGCCTCCAGAGGGTTTCTTGCTCAGCTCGGAAGTTGGTAGAGTATTTTCTGTTGGGATTGCAATTTCTTCGTCTTCGTCTCCGTCTTTGTATTGGAGGAAGATTCCACCTCCACCATCCCTCGTTGCTTCTGTGGCGGAGCAATCTGTAAAGACATGGATCCAGTCTTCTGGGGGGTACTGGATGCAGATGTACTCCATGGCAGGGCCTTCCTTTGGGTGTCTGACTGTGTTCCTCTCTTCTCCACTCCGGGAATGCTGGTGACGACTGTTGGGACACCTGCCTCTTCCAAGATGGGTGGGTGACATTTACTGGGATAGGCTTTGCTTCGTGTTCCATCAAGACTGGGTTTGTCTTTCAAGGCGTCTTGACTGGTGGTGGAAGCTGCCCCTTTTCAGCCGGCTCTTGGTGGGTTGCTCATTCTGTTGTTGATTGGATGGTTTCAAGGCGTTTGAATTTTGCTGCCTGGATGAAGGTCTTTGTGTTCCTTCTGTCCTCCAGTGACTGTAGCCCAGTGGTCTCCTCCATCTTCAGGATTGGGGTGGATCTCTGGCGCAGTTATGACACGCTGAGCTTGGTTCTGTATCTTGCTGAAAGGTGGGACAGGAACCAGTGGCCAAGCAGATACTGTGAAGGAAGTGGGGCTGGTCGGACACACCCTCAGGAAGCCAGCGTCCCAGCCACACACCAGGCCCTGACCTGGAACCTGCAGGGAAAGAGGAAGAGAGGCTGGCCTCGCAACAGCTGGAGGCGAGACACCACGGCAGAGCTGAAGCAACAAGGGACCAAACTGGGTGGAATGGCCAGAACAGCCCAGAATAGAGTGCGTGGCAAATGGTCGTCAATGGCCTATGCTCCACCGGGAGCGATGGGCATAAATGAAATGTAATAGACAGTGTTGTAAGCCCTTATCCATAATCATCACCACTGAGTACAAGTGCATGATACAGTCAGTAGAGATGGCGCTGTTCAATGCTCTAGCTGCCCATTGCTTTCATGGCAGAGAAGCCTTTTTGTATTTAAGAACAATATTCTCAATATGCTTTCTAAAGGTTAGTATTCTGTCAAAGCCTACATCAAATAGCGTAGGTTGTTAGTTGATTCAAATGTATTCCATTTAAGGAAACTGGTGAGGGTACTTGTCCTGATGTCTTGTTGTTGAGAGTGCAGACTAATGTCTGGGCTTTTGTTAGGTTGATGGACAATCCAGTTTCTTGACACCACTGAGCAATGTTGTTCAACTGTTGCTGAACTGCTTTTGTTCTTTCTTGAGCATTCTTTGATGTTTTGTAGATCAGGCCGTCATCTGCTAATGTCAACACTCGAGCAATTCCGTTTTGTTGAGGTCTGTAAGGCCTTTAGTGTAAACATTGCACAAAACAGGGGGAAAGAGGAGAACCTTGAGGTAATCCATAGAAAGTTTTTGAGGCTCAGATTGTCCAATCTCCAAATCGTAGGATGACGGTTTGCTCCCGAAGTGCCGCTACTATCCATCGTGTAAGTGTCTTGCTGAACTCCATAGTCATGGAGTAGTTCTATGAGAAGCGAGAACTGGACTTTGGTGTATGTGTGTTCCAGATCTACTGCAAAGCTAGTGTTTCTTCCTTCTTTGGAATCCTTTGTATACTTCATAGGCAAAAGTGGCCGCATTTTCCCCATGTACTTTTACCTGGTCTGTATCCTCCTTGATTTGATGGGAGGATTTGTCGACTTTCAAGATCTTTTGAAAGCTTTCTTGCTATGATTCGTTCCATGAGCTTTCTGCTGTATTTTGCATAGTTCGTATCGGTAGCCATTTAGCTGATGATGATCTTTTCCTGGTTTTGGTAAAGCTTTCAGGTAGCTGTGTGTCCAGTCTTCTGGGACATAGCCTTTGTCGAAACTCTCCTGGTAGAGACTGAGAGTTGGGCTCTCTCCTCTTCTGAGAGCTGTTTGATATCTGCATACCGTACTTTGTTTGGATATGGAGCACTATCCTTAGTGCATCTAGCTATTGCGTTATCCAGTTCAGATGCTGTGATTTCATCATTAATGCCAGTCTCAGCTAGGTGTTGGTTTAACTTGGTCAAATTATCTTCTTTTCCTCCAAATTTCTTTGATCACTATGTTCTACGAAACGTTTAAGTAGAGCCACCCTTTCTTCAAATTTGTCTTGAGTTTTGTGATCCCATCTGCGTCTAGATATCTGGGGTTGCGTTCGTTTTGTGTTTTCCTTCCTTGCGACTATAAAAGTTTCGAACTGACTCAGTGTTGTGTCATAATTAAGTGACAGACAAAATTGTTGCCACTTGGTTTCTTTTGCTTCTTCGCTACTCTTTCGAATTGTTCAGTTTTCTGATTCATATCTGTTTTGATAGCTAGATCAGGGCAAGGTTTTCTTCTTTCTCTCTGCCAAATTCTGACAGCCTTGCGTTTCTCTTTCCAGGCTGTTTCCGTGTCTATGTTCCACCAAAGGGGTTGAACCATTTATTTGGTTGTAGCATGTTTCTTTTCATCTTCTACCCCTTAACGTTCCTATGATCCCCCTTCATTGTTGTTGTATTGAAAAGGGTCCTTTTGTTTCGTTTGTGTAACTTTTGATAGTTTCTGTAAAACTGAACAGAACAGGGAAATGGTCACTTCCATGATGAAGAAGTGCTTCCGCAATAATGCCTGCTGTGAATTTTGGTCCAGTGAGTGCAAGTCAATGCTACTGTCAGTGTCACCCTGCCTCCTGTATGTGTTGGGGATGATGTGTCAGTGCATAAGAAGTACTTCATCCAACATCGCTTCCAGTGCAATTCCTTGAGGATTGGTTACCATGTTGATCCCACAATTTTGAGCGTGCATTAAGATCTCCACATATTATAACAGAATCTCAAATTCGTGTTCTATTTCCTCCGAAAGGTCCTATCCATTTTTTTTATGTGTGGGTACCTGGATGTCTGTATGCATTGATGAGTACAAGGCTTTTCTGATTACCATCGGTCTTTCTAGCCTCACACCCATTAGTTCACGCGTGCTGCTACACCATTTTTCCCAAGTCTATCCTGGACAGTTTGTTTTCCAATTTAAATAAAAAATTATCTAGCTAGTCATCGTTCTTCATGCTTTTGAAATATATACTCAGAGGCATAAAAAACGCGAAAACAAACTGTATAGAAATTTTGATGTAATTTGGCTACGATTCCTTTGAACTGGTAATTAGAAAGTGAGAAAAAAGCAATCGAACACCGCAAAAGTGTCCTTTCAAAGTTCATTCTGGTAGAAAAATAAGGTCACATGAACTTGACCTTGACCCTGTGTTAACAGCCGAATGTCAGTATCTGGTGTGACCACTCGAGCATTGATCACAGCTGTGCACCTGCGGTACATCGAGCGCACCAGAGTGTTGGTCTGCCTCTGGGGGACTTGCCACCACACCTGGCCACAGCGACAGCAAGCTGAGCTGCTGTCTGGGGTCTGGGGTTGAGCTGGTTCAACTGCCTCTGAAGGGCATCCCAGAAATGCTCTATTGGGTTAAGGTCGGGAGAACGGGCTGGGTGAGGCAGCAGATTGATGTTGTTCTGCCTCAGGAAGTTCTGCGTAGCACGGGCAGTGTGCGGCCTTGCGTTGTCTGCTGAAACAGGTTTGTGGATGCGCGGATGCGGAGGATG
>JAFLJL010007350.1:0-10243 GCA_018398815.1 Conus ventricosus | reverse complement strand
GGCAAAGCGTTGGGCGAACTAAACGTCGCTGTGAGTGTCGGGCGCGGCGTGTGGTGCTGAGTCACTGTGGTGGTGTTCACTGGTGCTGAGTCACTGTGGTGGTGTTCACTGGTGCTGAGTCACTGTGGTGGTGTTCACTGGTGCTGAGTCACTTTGGTGTGTTCACGGGTGCGAGTCATGTGGTGTGTTCACTGTGCTGAGCTCGACTTGGTGGTGTTCACTGGTGCCTGATCTGATCCACATATGCAGGACACCACACACTAAGTCCCTAACTAACGACAAAATACCTTTAGACATGGAGTCAGTGTGGGAGGTCATCACCTTCTGGAGGGTGCCAACACCTTCATCCAGTGATGGTCCCCATGAACTTGCCGATACCAGTAACCACAAACTGGCCCAATGTGTAGACATGGAGAGGAAATCAAATTTGAGGTTGTCATCAGGGTGGGGTGTGAAGGGCAATAGAACTTGAGACTTTTAAACGCTGATTGATCAGACTGAAGATGATGTTGTTCTGCTCCATTCTGGTCTGAGACTGCATGGCAGGTCTGTACTCTATGCTTACTTTCATAATGTATCATCGTATCAACCAGGGCTGAGAAATACAGGCACCTGCTATGTTGGTTACGAAATTTGGACAGCACTCACTGTGACGGCATCTATTAAATGGATGAAACTTGATTGTGCAGTTCAAGCCCTCCCAGTTGAACCTATAGCAAACTCAACTGTTTGCAGAGCTGGTTGTGGGCAGTCAGACTCCAACAGCTTCATATGCTTCGGCCGTAAAGACAGTTCCAACAGTTCACACTCGGTCAGTCTGCTGCCAGACTGATGACTTTACGTTTTCCAAGACATTGCAAGGTAGAATTGTCAGCTCTGGTGGAAGCAGGTCCACCACCTTCCAACCCAAAGTAACTGCCCCTGGTGGAGGCAAAAAATCCACCACCCCTCAGACTGCCCAGCAGTCTACAACATCTGCTGCTGGGCAGATTAAAAAGCCAGCAATCCCGCCTCAAACTCTTCTGTCCAGTGCCCGTGCGGGCAAGGGAGTTCAACCCAGTGTGGAGATTGAGAAAAAACCTCCACCGTCTCCCAAATCCAGACCTTCTTCACCTGTTGGCAAGTCTGCCAGCAGGTCTGAAGACCAACAAAGTCCAGTACAAACCTCAAATAAATTTACACCTTTAGCAACAGACGTTGAAGAGGAGATGACCTGATCTCTCTCCTTTTCGCCCTCTGCACCATGGATAGTACAATATTCCATTGGAATATCCGTGGACTAAATTCCAACTTTGAGGAGCTGCAGCTTCTGTGTCAATCTCTAAAACCTTCCGTCGTGGCTCTTCAGGAAACTCAAATTCAAAGCCAGAAGACCTTTACTCTTTCTGGCTTTAATATTCTTTCAAAACCTGCACAACCATCCACGTTGGGACTGTTTGGGCGGTGTTGCCCTTCTCCTACACAAAACTTTGTTGTATAGTCCTGTCGCTCTGTCTACCTCCCTTCAGGCTGTGGCTGCGAGAGTCACTCTCCACAAGACTGTGACATTCTGTTCCCTTTATCTTCCACCTTCTGTCCCGTTTGTCGTCAGGACCTTGTCAGTCTGATAAGAGAACTTCCTCGACCTTTTTTGCTGTTGGGTGACTTTATCGGTCACAATCCTCTTTGGGGTAGTGTCAGTACGTCATCCAGAGGTTCTGCTAATTGAGATGTCCTTTCGGATTTGGATTTGTGTTGTCTGAACGCCGGATCCGCATCTTTCTCCACTCTTCACAGGTTCATTTCGTGTTTAGGATTTGTCGGTTTTGTGGACCCCTTCGCTGGTCCTGGCCTCTGAGGTGGTCTGTCCATGACGATCTGCAGGAAAGTGACCATGTCCCGTCCTTCTACAACCCGTCATAACTGAACACGACCTCTGTCTCTCAACATCTAAATTATAAATGAAAGCAACCTGGGATCTATTTGCAGCCAATATTTTCTAAGATTTCGGGACAATGACTTTCTTCAGAGTCCGGAACCCAGCAGAATCACTTGACAAACACTTTGATCAAAGTGTGTAAGCTTGTATTCCAGTGTCTTCCGATAAACTTCAAATGCCAAAACACCTGGTTTGATTCAAACTGGCCACAAATTTCTAAAGTTCGAAACGGTCAGCGTCAATGTATTCAACGACCTTCGGGCTGGGTCCATACGCTCTGAGCCCCTCAAAAAACTCTGTGCAAAATATGCGTAGATCACACTTTTAAAATCAGTAATACGTGGTCTGGTCCTGCTAGAGAAGCTTCTGCCTCCAGGACTGACTATCGAAAAATTTTAGTCATGATAAAGTAAAGGTGTGTGAACATCATAAGAAAATCATAAAGGAGAAGAACGACCTGTCCACTGTGAACCATCTCAAGTTTTCTGACTCCTTTAATAACAGTACAAAAAACGAGCATGTTGGCTATCTGATGACACTACCCCTCCCCCCCCCACCCTCCCCCCCCCCCCCCCCGAAATGAATTCCTCCTCTTCTAAACAAATCAGCACTTTTGTCAAAACTAAGCCCTAAAGAAAATCACCCTGCAACTTTTCGTCCGACAACTTGGGAAGACTACAATCTTCCTTTCACCGTTTAAACGAGCTGAAATCTGCCTTACTTTTCTTCAGCGATTCTTCTCCAGGTATGGATGAAATCATTATTCAAACTGTTGAAAATCTTCCGCACGAAGGTTGAACCATACTGCTCAGGTATACAACATGTGTGGACTACAGGGTTTCTTTCCACCGTCCTGGCGGAAAGCCTTATTATTTCCCATCCCCAAACCTGGAAAGATCTTTCTAATCCATCAAAACTACCGTTCCATAGCTTTGACAGCTGTGTCTGCAAAATTGTTGGAGGGAAAATGGTCAACGCTAGGCTCATGTGGAAAACGCGAAACCAACAGCCTGAGTGTGGCCTCTGCGGTCGGCTGGCTATAAGCAACTTAATCTTATCTTATCCTAACTCGAAAACCTCCTCCACCACAGATCCTTTTGGCGAAAGAACAGTGTGGTTTCCGCAATCCATAGGACTACAGTTGACCATTGATTCTTCTGGAATCTACACTTCGGAACGCCTTTCAGAACAAACAGCATGCAGATGTTGGCAATTTTCTTTCGACTTGGAGAAGGCCTCGATACCCTGGAAAGCGGGGATACTTCATGATCTCCACGATCTGGGTTTTCGAGTCTTCTTCCGCTTTTTATTCAAAATTTTTTGGCAGAAAAGACAGTTTCAGGTCCGGGTTGGCACCACTCTCTCTGATGTCCACGTGAGTGTTGGTGTTCCACAGGGGGTCACGGTCTCTAGTTAGAGCAAGGCCACTTAGTTCTGAGAGGCAGGGGATGTTTACAGCTCTCCACTGACTGCTAGAAGGCCAAGCCGTGAATGCAGTCAAGGAAAGGGGGTGTTTTTCTGCAGGCTGACTCCCACCAGCAGCTAACCGTGCGGTACTCGACCAACTGAATGTCATCTGTGTAAGTGGTCTGGCAGCAATGTGTTTCGGCATTGATGAGCGGCCCATTTACAAATGGGGCTCTTAGTTTGATAATCAGTGGTTGTCATGGAAAAATGTAATTATCTGTCCTCTTGAGATGATGAAATAGGCGAATTCTCCCTGACTAATTACTTTTAATACCAAACTCGAACTAGGTTGGTTTTCCTTGGAGTTATGTAGATACGCAGTGATAAAGCTTGTACACAAAGAGGTCAGGAGATATTCAAACTAATGAACTACACAACACACAATTGTGCAAGATTGACATCGTCATCACTTTATGGGAACTTAATATTCCCTTGTTAACTTGTACACAAGTTTGATACATGCCTCTGCTTTGGCTACAACAACAAAAATGTTGGTGTCAGAAATGTGTAAGGCTTGTTTGTTCGGCCCTATTAACTAAGTGTCTCGTAAATAGGGACAGAAAAATATAGATGTGGGGAGCATACTGTCTCGGCCCTCTTTAGTATTAAATTCAACAACATTGTTCAATCAGTTCTGCAGGGTTAAGATGCTCATTGTTTGCTGGATGATTTTGTGTCTACGCAACTGGAGCTGTACCCGAGTGTGTTCATGCGCAGGCTCCAGTGATGCGTTAGATAAAATCCATCTGTGTGGGCATGATATGAAAACGGTTTCACCTTTTCTCCAACAAAGACGCAGTGTATTCACTTCCATAATTTCCGTCACTTTTTTAGACCGTGGCTGTCATTAGACCCCCTCCCCCCCCTGGGGGGGATTTGTGGGTGAAAATTTTTATGATACTTTGTCATTTTGAAATGTTATGGCATATGTTACCCCGTGTAACCAGGATATTTAAGCGATATACGAGCATGTAAAACTATAGTAACTAACGGATAGCGATTATTCAGGTGGTGGGGTTACTTTATGTCTCGTAAATCAAATTTCTTCTTAAATTTTTATATTTAATTTGGTACCAAACTAAAGAATATTGAAAAGGCTATATGCTCTTGTACAGTTTAGTAAACCATTACAAGGTATGCGGATATGTTTATTTACAAACATAGTCTAATAATGGATATGAATAAACAGTACGAAAAAAAACATATTGTCAACGGTTATGACATGTTTCTGGGTACAGATAAAAACCTCTCGCCCTCTTATCCTTGCTGATGTCACAGCCATCGTGAAAGACGCATCATGCCAAGTTGCCAAGTGAGGTGGTTGCTTCTCTGTGTCAAGGTCTGATTTTCTTCACAGAGATGTCCACCAGTTCTCTTGTAAGGATGTCTCCCTCGGTCACTGGATATTCGAAGCCCTGATTTGCCTGAATGCCATCCTTTCCCCCCCCCCTCAGGATTGTAATGTCAGGATTCTGAATGTGTGCTTTTTTCCAGATGAGGGTCTGGTAGTTTGATCCTTTCAGTATGAGCCTGAGGGATGCTTTGCTATGGTGAGTGGTAGGTGGGACTCTGGTCCGTCCCCATCAATGCTGAGAGAGGCCCTGACCTCCTCTGTCGGGAACTTTTCCAAGCACAGGTCATACATCAGTTTGTTCACACTTGTGTTAGTTCGGTGTTCTACCATAGAGTCAGCAGACAAATCGTTTTTTTCAATCATCCATTGGGAATCATTGCCAAGACGTGACTGCAAAGCGTAGCAAACGTGTTGCTGAAACTAGGATCTTTTTGGGAATGTCTCTGAACAGTGACTTTGCCTTTTCTGACCAAAGCTGCTTTGTGTGTCACACCCTGAAAATGCATGCAATTCTAGGTTTGTAGTGCTTGCAGCAAACACTTGCTCAATTGTCCCACTTGCACAGATAGCAGTCTGAAGGACTATTTCAGCAAGACCAGTCCCTCTAAATCAGTTTGCAACAGCGCCAAGGATAGAGCAGATTGTGTGGCAAGCTTTCCCAGTCTGACAAAGTGTTTGAAGTGATTGTTCTGCCACCCAAGTTGGATGCTTTCCTCGCTACTGCTAAGTCAAAATGTAACCTATGTTATATTTGCCCCATTTGCTTTGTTGCTGCCTGATGACACTTGTGTGGTCATGCTGGACTGTGGAATGTTTCCGTGATGGAATGGGTGGCATGTAGTCAACAGTAGACGTCATCTTTTCTATCCCTTCTTCTCTGTGAGAGACTCCCACCCTCCCATCCAGGCACCAGTTGATTTCCGTCTTTGGGTAGCCTCAAATCTGGAGATTTGTAAAATCCACCAAAAGTTCAGCAAGTTTAGCTTTTACACTGCCTCTGGGTTTGAGAAATGTGTGTCGACAACAATTCTAATTGGGGTCTGCCTTTTCCTTTTGCAAAGCCGGGTGATGGTACGTTTCTGGTTCATACTGAACGGAGCAATGCTGGTTTTGTGGGCAGGGGGTCGTTTCTGTTTGAGAAGACACTGTTGTCATGCACGTGTCTCCTGTATCCTCTTGAATTAACTATGCCATGAGTGGAGTGGGTGTGTCAAGCTCCTGAAAGGGTTTCTGCTGTTGAGGTCAAAGTTATCACAGCAGAAATGAAATCACCTTGTTCTGCCCCAAAACTCACCGTTGAAGGCAGAAAGAAGACTCAGCACACTGATGTACAGAGTTGGCCATAGGCAGTCTAAAGTCGTACAAACTGTTTTGTATCAGCAACGGGTGCCCAAAACGATGCAAGAGACTAAGACTTCAGAGCTACCAAGTAACAATGTCGATAGACATTCCAAAGTAGCTGTTTGGGCATTTTCCATTTCCCCTCTGTCAAAGAGTAGCATATGTCTCCAATGAGGAATGCAATTGGTGGTTTTGTTTTGCTCCACAGTACTACTCTTCCAGATAACAGGATTTTGGGAAGGAGAAAGTCTGTGAGAATTAAGCTGGGAGGATTGACAGCATCAGACTGAAGGGTTACTCTGCAGATGGAGGCATGGATGTCAGGGCAGCTCTAAAGCATCCATGATGTGCCGACGAAGGCCATATGCAGACTCCTCAAGTCGCCGGTCTTCGGGAGCTGCTGACACAAACGCTGTCTCAACTGTCCTGACCTCTGGCAAGGATTTCGTCACAATATAAAACAAGTTCACTGCTGATGGTTTGGAGCCAAAATTTTATTCTGAAAGCCAAAAACGTTTCTTTTTCTTTTCTGTCGTTTGTAAAGTCTTGTACTTGGGTTGTAGAAGTCAGGGGAATGTTGTAGCATGTATCAACAGTACTTCTCTTCTCAGCATGGTCATTCTCTCACCTGTGCACCTCTGATTCAAGGCATGTTCAATGTAGGCAATTTTTGTATTAGTTTCCCATGCCCACGGCGTCGCTGCATGTGTTTGTGCATGGTTGCCTGTCAGCAGATATCTGGCCTGTGGATGTTCAGCATGCCTGCCTTCAGATCACCCACCTCAAAGTCCCATGCCTGCAACCCGCTTGATAGTGAGGTTCACGGGCGATACCAGATCTACATCTGATAATGAGTGAAAATGTCATTCTTGCCTTTAGTTTTTGCGAGGCATCCTTTTATGACTGTTCTGCCGTCTTGGTGACAACATTTTTTGCAAGTTTATCAAAACAGGCAAACTCCTTTTGAAGCTTTTCTTCTTGAATTTTTTGTATGTTGCCAAAAAATGAAATCTGTCGTTTGAAGCAATGGGCCTGATGTAGCAACCAGCAAGGCCTCTTTGTTTAGTTGGTCCTGCAAACTTCTTCTCTCTATGTCTTCATGTTTCCTTTTCCTGGCCAAATTTCACATTGGTAAACGGGCATAACAGTTCTGTGATTACCATGTGCGAGTATAGTCCTGTATTCTGAATACAATCACAAATCTGATCGAGCTTATGGATACTTTGCTACATTTTGGAAGCACGTCTTTCAAGTGGGAGAGACTTCTGGATAATTTGTTTAACGTTCTTCAGTTAGTGGGTTATTGTATTCTCTTTTTCTGTTGTTTTTTGAAAGGAATTTATACATGTTCTACCATCTCTGGAACTTTTTTTTTGAATTTGGGTGTGCTTTTAAATGTCACTGGTTGTTCATTACTGGTGCTAATCTGATTCACAAGGACGTGTCTCAATGGAGAAGTTGATGCATTTTTCATTACAGTGTAGTCAGAGACTGCACACCTGACCATTCCATGACCTGAAACAAGACGGTTTTTCAAAAACAAATGGATACTATAATGACGGCAATGCGGTTGCATATTAAGGATTACTAAGTTTGGCAAACTTAGTGGTGAAGGATCGCAGAACTAAAACTAGCAACGAACTCAAGCAGTGGTTTTTGTTTAAAGGCACGCTCAGCAAGGTGTCTGGCCGAAATAACGAGACACGCAGCTCGTACGTGGATGGGGGATGGGCGGAGGTCGTGTTTGAACTGAGGTGTGCTTGGACGCTTTACACAGAGAGAGAGGAGAGATGGGAACGAGAGAGGTGGAGTGGTGGTGAGGTGGGTGTACACAGGGACATGCATACATCATGCTGCAGACAGAGATCACGTAGGCTAAAATTAGCTCTCGCGCGTGACTCTAATGCCTCTACGAGTAACAGGGAAGACTGTTTTGCATGTTTGATTTCTTTTCAAAGTCAACATTTAGATGTAAGCGACAAGAAGAAGAAAATAACTTCGGCCTTGTAAGATAGGTTGTGACCAGTGAGAGACACCGAATCAGACGCTACCGTATGTACAGTTACTTACTTTTCATAGATATTCTCTGAATCTTCAATGATCTAGGCCTAAGTAAACTTATACTGTTCTGTGGATTACACACTGGTGGAAAACACTAAAACACTGCAAGAAACGTGGAAATGTGTCTCGACTGCGTTGGAACAGACAGCGCCACAGTGTCGTTGAGTGGTAAGACTGATTTCTGCTGCATGCGATTCGGGATATTGCCATGCACAAACACCACATGTTATCGCTTTTTGTAAAATGCCAGCAGAATTGTATGCAGATATATCGGGAGAAAAATTGTTTATACTATGCCTTTAATGACAAAAACTATGAGATATCAAGAGATTATGTGTGTCAAACATAGAGTGAACACTCCTACCACAATGCTAAGTACAAGGGCCATAAGAGGAAGAAATACACTATTAATGCAGCTCTCACTGCCAAAATAACTGTTACCAGTGGGTAACATGTCAAATGTTTCTTCCAATATCATAAGCTTTCTAGAAATATTAGTCAAACATTCACCCCAGGGGGGAGGAGGTTTCCACTCCGCAGACCAAGGTCATTATTCCAGATCTGAAACTTCAAGTAGGGAACTCTCCATTCCAGCTGTAAAGAGGCCAAAATTTCTGGGAGTCATTTTTTGACCAAAAACTTAACTTTCTCCTGCATATTCAAAAACTTTCAAAAAAAACTGCTTGCCTGAAAAGACTGAATATTCTGCGGGTCGTAGTGCACACTGACTGGGGCGCTGATAAGAAAACTTTGTTGCACCTCTACAGAGCCTGGTCCGTTCCAAACTGGACTACGGTTGCAAGGCGACGGTTACAACATTACTCTTGCTTGGGTTCCTGGTCATGTTGGCATCGGCGGGAACGAAATGGTTGATCGTTTAGCCAAGAACGCCACAAGAGAGAAACTGTCCAACACTTATATCCCCTGCTCAGATGTGAAACCCAAAATTAACGATTATGTGAGAGACCTCTGGCAGGAGGATTGGAACACACAGACGAAAAACAAACTCTTTCAGATCCGTCCAAACCTTAAGGACTTCCTCCCATCTACGTCGGGAGGTCGTAAAGAGGAAACGGTTCTGTGCCGGCTGCACACCGGCCATTCGTATTTTACCCATTCTTACCTTTTAAAGAGTGAAGAAGCTCCGTGGTGTATTCCATGTCATGCGACACTCACAATGAAACATGTTCTTTTAGAGTGTTGGGACTTGCACGATGTGAGACACAAACATTTTACAGCGGAGTCCATGAAGATCCTGTTCAGGGATGTCCCACCTGATGTGATCCTTGAGTTTTTGAGGGAGATTAACGTTTTTCATCTGATTTAAGATTTTACGGAAGAAAGATTTTTAATGCAATTTCTGGTGCGTTTCCAGACGGTGTCATTTAATGAGTTGTGTGAAAGTTTTTTTTTTTTTTTTTTTTTTTTAAATGACGTGAGTTGATTTTAACGTGGTGACAGCCCTGATGTGGCCCTTTGCGGTCGGCTGGGCTATAAGCAACATTATCTTATCTTACCTAACTGTTTGCAGGAGCCAATAATGAGGAGAAAAATCTTACAAAATATAAATGGCTCTGAAGGGAATCGAACCCACAGCCTCCCAGCCAGGAATCTGCGATGTTAAACATAGTCTTAGGTCAGCTGGTAGGAGAGCAAGTCTTGTACAATCTGCATCATCTGAAGAGGAATAAATACATTAAGAACACATAGTACTGTAAAGCCTACTTAAACAATCAGTTGTGGGTGAATGGCATTGTTGGAAGTGTGCAGTCCAAATTGACATGCAGTAAAGAGTGAAACATTAAACATTAGACATTTCCTGTTTACTCCTGATTCAGTTTTTTAAGGTGCATAGGGCAATTGCAAGATTTGAATCTGCAGAGAGAAAGAGAGAGAGAGAGAGAGATGTGTGTGTGTGTGTGTGTGTGTGTGTGTGTGTGTGTGTTTGAGAGAGAGAGAGAGAGAGAGAAAACAAGATTAATCTTACCGTGCTCCTGGGTCTTTCATGACCCAGTGACTCAATGAAAACATTATATCGTATGAATGGATGGTTTATGTTCACAAAATCTTAGAGTCCCTTAATGACTATTGTAGGTTGGTCA